>CM035420.1:175368417-175378417 GCA_020310875.1 Ceratopteris richardii | reverse complement strand
GCGGCACCGTATCAAAAGCTTTGCGGAAGTCCACAAAGCAGCAATATAGCCTCTTCTTCCGCATCCTTGCCCCATCAATGAGGCAGCGCAGAATGAAGATGTGATCAATAGTAGAGAAAGCCCGTCGAAAACCTGCCTGGCCTCGTGCTCGTAGCCCCTCAGTCTCTGCATATGAGCTGAGCTCTGCCTCAAGTATGGCACCGTATAGTTTGGCCATGGTGTGGCCAATCATGATGGTCCTGTAGTTCCCTGGATCCAGGGTGTCGCCCGATTTGTGGATAGGCACAATGGTGTGCCTAGTCCACTCCTCTGGGAAGCCCTCTCCTATAGCCCGGTTGAAGACATGTGCAATCAACGGGGCTATAGTGGAGGCTGCATATATGAGATGCTCGCTCTGCAATCCCGCGTGGTCTGTCGAACGTCCATGTCGCAGTCGTCGTATGGCCCTCTCAACCATCTTTGCTGTGAAGAGAGAAGAACTAGTAGGGCGAGGCTCAAGTGGCTGGGGAATGGGAGGCTGCCTAGGTACCTCATATAACCTCTGAGCATAGTCATGCCATGTGTGTGGGTCTCCAATAGGTGTGGTCGGGCGTGGCTCTCGTAGGCTGTGCCATGCTGCAGCACTGTCCATACTCATAAAGAGATGGTATAGCTCAAGCTCCTGTGCCTCCTCAAAGGCTCGCCTCTTTCGACGTGTGAGAGTCTTCATCTGTCCCTTGGCCTCTCTCTTTGTGATCTCTCCCAATGCTCGCTGAGCTCGTAGTCGGCGGTAAAGATCTCTGCAATCCTCATCATACCAACGATGTTGTGGCATAGTCGCGGGAGGAGGTGTGTGACGAGAATGGATGGTGTGTGGGAAGGAGCTGATGGCTGATGTCTGAAGAACTGATGCTATCTGAGAGGTGAGTAGGGATAGTGGAGTGTCAGGATGAAGTAAGAGAAGACCCTTCTCGACTCGAGCCGCATATATGTGAGCTAGCTCGTGTGTGAAGTGGATGGTGGTGTGTGGGATGCGTGCTGCGGGTATGCGTAAAGGGGTGTCTCCCTTCAAGGAGAGTGCGAGGTATGTGTGATCGGCCCCAATGGGTATGGGTGGGATGGTGAATGAGGTAAGTAGGTGGATGGCCTCTCTGGACCCCATGACGTAATCTACTGTACTTCCCCCGCCATCTGTGACTGAGTGTGGTATGCATGTCAATCCTCCTGAGGTAGGCCACTGAGTCATCCCGTTATAGATAACGAGATTATGTCGAGAGCCTAGTCTGAGTAGGTGAGTGCCATAGTGAGTGTGTGTAGGGTCAGCTGAAGCTCGAGCTGTAGACTCATCCTCTATGGTATGTAGTATCTCTGGGTCTTCTGGGTCAAATATCTCACACTGATCGTTGCCTGTCCTTGCATTGAAGTCTCCCATAAGGAAGACTTCCCCTAATGCAGAGTACTCTGTAATCTCTTCTGACAAGCAAGTGTATGGTGAGTCCTCCTCTCGATCTATGATAGCGAAACGCGAGCTAGAAGGAGCAAAGTAGCATAATGCTATGAAGATGATCCGCTCCTGCGAGAGCTGGAGTCGAATCCAAAGATACCTGGCCTGTGAATCACGTGCGACTATCTGTATCCTGCTCTGAAGTCCATCTCTAAAGAGTATGGCTACTCCTCCTGATCCTCGGGTGGTGTGCTGACGTGTACACTCTCTGTATGTGGACTCCCACTGAAAACCGTGGACTCGAGGTAGGCCCCGGTCCGGGCTCTCATGTGTCTCTGTGAGCATAATGATGTCTTTGCCTTTGCGCACCTCTTCCAATCTCTCTGGGTGTGTCCATAGATCTCCATTGCAGTTCCAAACTGCAAGGTGTATCTCCTCGAGTGTCTCACAGGCCGCGAATCCCTATGGGATGGCCTTGCCATCAATGATGACACGACCATCTCTGTATGAAGCCTTCTTTCCTTCTTTGCGAGCTTGATGTACTCTCGGCATGCATGCACGACGGTGTGCTACCTGCATGGGTGTGAGATCATCGTCAAGGTAGATGGGGGGGCCATCAAGTGCTCTCAAAATCACCCTCTTGCGTAGGAAAGTAGATCTTATATCTTCGGAAGGGAAGTGTAGAATGAGAGCTCTCTTCTTCGTGGGGTCTCGTCCCGTTCTCCAAGACTTGATGAATGGGGGGGACTCCTCTTTGTAGCCGAGTATCTTGCATAGTGTCTTCCCATCGGACTCGGGGGTAGAGCCTTCTTTTTCTTCAATGCCCGTGATGCGTACATTGAGACGGCGGGCATGTCTCATCTTTTCTTCCTCAATAGTGGTGTGCACGATGAGGGCTTCTTCCTTTTGTGCTTTCTCTTTGGCTTCTTTTTTGATGTTCTTCTTCACTATGTCGATCCACCCTTCTTTGGTAGCTTCTAATTTGTTTTCCATGCTCTCGGTCAAGGATTTGGTGAGTTCTTCTTTGAGAGCTTCTGTCTTGTTCATATTAATCTCTCCTTCTTCGGGTGTAAGAGAGACCATTGAAGTTTTGAGAAGCTCCAATTCCTCTTTCATGTTTGCCCTCTCCTTAGCCCATTCTTCTTTCTCTTTTTGCCATGCTTCCCTCTCCTTATGATACGTTTCTACTTCCTTCTCGAGCTTTGAGAGGCGGCTGATGATGGCCGTGATAGTGGAGTCCACCATCTTCTTGTTTTCCTTGATAGCTATGGTCAGTTTGTCCTCCATTTTTGTCAAATCGTCCTTCTTAGCCGTAGCGCTCATTGCATTCGAAGGTGAAAAAAAAATGCTCAGTGTACTGAGCCTAAAGACTTGCGATGAAGACGGGAGCGCGCCCGATGCGCGATGGAGTAAGGGTGGGAGTGGCTAATAACTGTAGGCAACAATTATTAGTCCGGGGTTAGGGACTCTCCGCCCGACTTCGATTTGGAATTACTTTCCGCCAGACTTCGATTTGGAATTAGGGTTAAGGACTTCGCCAGACTTCGATTTGGAATTAGGGTTTAGGTTTAGACTTAGGGTTTCAGGAATTCGACGTTGGGGTGGTTGAAGGGCGACATGTGTGGGAGCGCTCGGTGTAGGGTTTATGTTTCGATAGGTTGGGGTTTCTGCAGGGCGATCTTGGCGGGAACTGCAGGGATGTTGGCGGGAACTGCAGGGATGTTGGCGGGAACTGCAGGGACCTGGTGGGCGGGGGCAATGCAGGTGGCGGGGCAAATTACTTTCCGCCAGACTTCGATTTGGAATTAGGGTTAAGGACTTCGCCAGACTTCGATTTGGAATTAGGGTTTAGGTTTAGACTTAGGGTTTCAGGAATTCGACGTTGGGGTGGTTGAAGGGCGACATGTGTGGGAGCGCTCGGTGTAGGGTTTATGTTTCGATAGGTTGGGGTTTCTGCAGGGCGATCTTGGCGGGAACTGCAGGGATGTTGGCGGGAACTGCAGGGATGTTGGCGGGAACTGCAGGGACCTGGTGGGCGGGGGCAATGCAGGTGGCGGGGCAGACCTGGCGGGTGCAGCACAGGTGGCGAGGCGGACTGGGAGCAGCGCAGAGAGAGAGAGAGAGGCTCAGGTCTGAGCGCGAGAGGACCGACGGCTGAGAGAGAGAGAGGGGACCGAGGGCTGAGCGCGAGAGGCTGACCGAGGGCTGAGCGCGAGAGGCTGACGCAGAAACAGAAACCCTAGTAGCGAGAGGAGGCTGACGCAGAAACCCTAGAGAGAGAGACACAGAGAGAGAGAGAGAGAGAGAGAGAGAGAGAGAGAGAGAGAGAGAGAGAGAGAGAGAGAGAGAGAGAGAGAGAGAGAGAGAGAGAGAGAGAGAGAGAGAGAGAGAGAGAGAGAGAGAGAGAGAGAGAGAGAGAGAGAGAGAGAGAGAGAGAGAGAGAGAGAGAGAGAGAGAGAGAGAGAGAGAGAGAGAGAGAGAGGGAGGGAGGGAGGGAGGGAGAGAGAGAGGGAGAGGGGGGGGGGAGGGAGGAAGTGGGGGGGGAGGGAGGAGGGAGGGAGAGAGAGAGTTGTATTAGCATCTTCTAAAGGCCAAAATTGGCCTATGAGACAAACCTATATTCATTGGTGATACACCAAGTATGCATAAACAAATAGAGTAAAAACATCGAAAGTGAAGTGAAAAGAAAGCCTCACAGTGATACTGAAAATGAGAACATTGTCTTGGTCTTATTTCTTCTTTGGGATCATATCAACATTTTGTGAAAAGTTAGCTAAATTAATTTAAATGTTTAGCTCTTTTTGGTTTTGAGAAGCATCGATCTGGGGGATGTCCACCCATTCCATAGTTTTAGCAATTGGTTGTGCTTTATAAAGTTCTTATTATTTGATTAGTACATCTATGTTTGGTACATGAGTTACTTGTGAGAAATGCTAAATCATTTGAAGGTTTAAGTGAGAGTGCTAGTTAACATTTCTTCGACACATTATCGTTATCAGTTCCCTTTTATCTCCCTTTGGCATGGTGCTCCAAAGGGTGGAGTTGTGTAAAATATTTTTTGAATGATTTATGGGTGAGATTTTCTTTATAAGTGACAAATAATGCAATCGGGTGTTTGTAGCACAACAAAAGTGTCTTGACAAGGAATTGAAGAATTGCTCAGCTTGGAAGCTATGTCACATACATTTGGTGCCTATGGATGATGGTTACCCATCCATATGCACCGAAGCCTTGACATCTATTTGGTCGCCCACCCTTCAAGACATTCACCCAAGCATGAGGGGGGCCCATAGTGTGGTTGCCCTCTTGATAGAAAGTATGCCTCAAAATTGGTTGCCTCTTGGACGTTAGGGGAAAAAGTGAGCCTTGCATGGCCTTGTAAGGATTCCTAATTTTTAGGGATTAAAGAGGTTAATCTACGAGTTTTAGGGATCATAGAAATCCACTAGTGGTTTGCTCAAATAAAATATTGTTTGATGCACCCGTATATTTGAATTATGAAATGGAAATATTTATAGCCATTGGATGTCAAAGTTGAATGGCTAGGATTTAAGTCGTTGGAAATCTAGAGAGAGATTCATCTGACAAGTCGTGGGCTTCTAGATTCTCTCATGATTGCATTTGCACACTTCTGCAGCTTTTTCGTCCGTTAGATGCTCATGAATCCAATGGCTTAGCGCATTTTGGGCTGATCTAGAGAGAGGAATCATTTGTAGCCGTCCGATAGAGTCTTCATCTGATGGCATAGATCAAAAGGCGCTTTTGTTGGATCCAAAGGTGGAGTTGAATGTGAGCCATAGGATGAGCTTTAGATCCAATGGAGGAAAATACAAGGTGCATTTTTGATGTGAAGCTCATCTCAGCCGTCCGATCGACTTAAAGATCCAATGGGTAGCAATGAAAGGCGCCTTTTGAAGGCCCATCCAATCTTAGCCATGCATTTCAAAGAAACTCAAGGGCTCAAATCCAATATTTCCTTGACTTTTGCAGTTAAACCTCAATCCAAGGGCTCTAGTTCATTTGAAAGGCTTTCAAAACCATTCAAATGGCCAAAACCACGAGATCTAGGTGGTTTTCTCCTCTTTGACTACACAAAAACAAGGGAAGCCTATGCCTAGCCTATGTGATTAAGGCACTAGACTGCGGCCACCACCCTCTTCTCATTGGTCCATCATTAATCACTCCTTAATCTAAAAGGCCCATGCGGGGTTCATTTATTCCCCT
Organism: Ceratopteris richardii; assembly: GCA_020310875.1. NCBI lineage: Eukaryota > Viridiplantae > Streptophyta > Polypodiopsida > Polypodiales > Pteridaceae > Ceratopteris > Ceratopteris richardii. The sequence continues at coordinate 175,372,770 of CM035420.1, read as the reverse complement.
AATGAGATAAGCATGCAAATGATTTGTCACCCCCAACGTACCCCTGAAGGGTCAGGTAACCTGTGCATAGCATTTTTGGACTCCCTCCTTGGCATGAACTTATGGTCACCCTTGAGGTTGATAGCCCTTGGGCATGACCACCCTTGAACATGACCGCCCTTGGGGTTGGTTGTCCTTTGCATGGCCAGCGTCGGGGTTGGCACACAGGGGCATACTACATGGCAAAGCCCTAGCTCAACATGAATATGAAGACACATGGTTGATGGAGGGATGGGAAAGCATTGGTTGCCCATGCTTCCAAACTTCAAAACCTTAAGGATGGTGGTGGCCATTTTGTTCTCTCCGAAGGTTATTGAAGTTAAATTGATTGTTAACCTCTCTGCTCACCCCACTTGATGGTTGCCCTCATGCTCCACCCACTTGATGGTTGCCCTTATGCTCCGCCCACTTGATGGTCTCTTTGATGCTTACCCCACTTGATGGTGGCCATTGTTTATGCTCACACCAACTTTGGTCTCCCTCAAAGCAATGATCAAGGAATTGGATGTTGCTCGCCCTAGGTATCTCTCCCACAATTGGTCGCCGTTGCCTCCATCTAATTGTCGCCCACTCTCTCTTGAAGTCCATCTGATGGTCTTCCACTTACTCTTGAAGCCCATCTAATGGTCGCCCACTCTCTCTTGGCACCCATCTGATGGTCGGTCCACTCTCTCTTGAAGTCCATATGAAGCTCACCCACTCTATCCTGAAGTGGAGTTGATGTCGCCCTTGGAATGCTTAATTGTCCTATGCACTAGTGGATGGATGGTTGGATGGTTGCCCTTGTTGTTGTCGTTGTGATGGTCACCTCTCCATTCTTGGTCACCTTCTAGCTGGGTGATCTTCCCTTGGGGTGGCTTTCCCCTTGTGACCACCTCTTGGGGTGCCTTGCCCCTAGATGACACGTCTTGGGGTGGCTTGCCCTTGGCCGACCAGCTCATTTTTTGGAAGGGGGGCAACCAGGACCATCCTGTAGTCAAGGCAAGTTTCAGCGAAATCTATGGTGCATGCAGCTCACACAAGTGTATGGTTGTCGAGGATGATCATCAGAAACGACCTAAAGTCATGGGTGTCAGGAGCCGACCGGCAGGTGAGTATGTCCAAAGGTGGTTACCCTGCAAGCAAGTGATGGCCCACCAGGGCTGCTGACAGCACACTCTTGCGAGGCCATTCCATGGAGTGCAACCCATGTAAGGGGGCACCTTTGCCCTCCTCCAAGGACCGCTTCTGCTCATGCAGAGCCATTCATATGGCTTGCCTGTGGCTATATAAGCAACAGTTTGGCACCCATTTGGATACCATGTACATTATGTAGGAGCACCTTATGGTGTAGGCACCTGTTGTGAGCATAAGTGTTGGGCTCCATTAGTCATATTCTTGTTGTAGTCTTGAGCTTGGATTAATCTTTGGGCTAGTCCAGTTGTGAGTTGAGCTACTTATTGTTGTGTTGGCAAGTCTGTGTTTAGACCCTACTGTGTACTCTGCTGTAAACTTCTCTGCTGAATAATATTTTGTTTCTTAAGTGTCTGCTGGTTTGCTGGAGTTTGTCTATTGTGTGTGAAGCTGCACATCTCTGTTGTTTTGCTCTAGTTGTCTTTGTGGTCAATAGTCTAAGTTCTAATAAGCTGAGGCTGAATTAGGCATACTGCTGTTGAATTGAGGTGTAGCTTTGCTGGTGTATGTGACTGAGCAAGTAGCCTCAAGGGCAGTGGGCAAGTGGAACCTTAATTTGGCATGTCTTAAGCCTTGGCCAATCTTATCTCAGTACACTTTTGTGAGGGTTTTGTGTCTGTTGGGACAAGCTGAGGAGCTTGAATTTGGACTCCAGCTGAGAATCATTTTCTTGTACTGATGGCCGTTCATGTTGTTCACTCCGTATACCTCCCTCCTTGTGATTCACTCCTGTATTATTGAGAGTCACGTGTTTATTTCAGCTATGTACCTTTCAAAGCTTTTTTAGTTGGGTGTTCCTTGCACAGAATGTGTTACACGGTATAATTCCTTAATGAGAACCCCCTTTGAGTAGGTGTTGTCGTGGGAGGTGTAACATTCCATCTTCTTCAAAACGTAGACGCGGGCACTTTCTTCTACAGTATTCAAACTTTAAAATTTATTCCATTATGCTTGACTTGTGCTCCAAATGTTTACTTTGCAATCGTCCAAGCTTCACAAGCCATAGTTACGCCATTTAGTATTCTATTTAGAAATTGTTTAGTGCTATGATGATGGTAACATATGCATGTTGTTCTCTAAGTTTCCATGGAGCTTGAATAGCTTTGGAAGTCTCCTTATCGTTTTTGTGCTTCTTTGTATGCCTTTTTTCATGAAGTGTTCTTGGCTTTCAATTGCCACCGCAAGAACTAAAACCTTGTCTGAATACATTATTGAAGTGCTCTTATCAAGATGGGACTTTCCCTTGTACCAAGTAAAGCTAAGATTGCTGCCACATGAATTGTGCTCACAATTTTTAAAGGCCTCTTATGCAGTCAAGCATGCACACAAGATTGTGTAGTCTACAATGAAACAATAGTGAGCCTTCAAAGGTTTTGTTAAAGGCTCTCAATCTGAATAATGGAGTTAGTCCAGATTCCATAGCTTGATATATAATTAGATCAGGATGACTACTTACTACTTGGTACTAACTCCTCTATAGTAGGAACTATAAGGATTACATGTCTCTTTAGAAGATGAACTATAAATAATTTAGGTTGACTGAGTTAGACCTTTATGTGACCTTTCTTTTGCTTCACTTTGAACCTTCAGCCACTTGATAGAAACAACAAAAATAAAAAGTGAAGAGACATCAGGTACCACACCAATCTTGTAGTCCGGGGAGTGGGAATGCAAACCAATCGCAGGAGGAAGAAGAAGCTTGGAAGCACAACACACAATGTATGATCAAGTGTGTAATGTATGCAGATGATTACCTGTTAGGGCTATGGGCATATATACAAGCTTGGAGACAAAAACCTCCTGAAGTGGAAGAAAAGTGCTGCGACCCTAGGTGTGTTCACATAGATCACTGCAAAAATATACCAAATAATCCTCCCTCTGAGTGATATGGTGGACAAAGGGCATGCAGTCATGTATAAGAAAGTGCTAAGCAATGTGGATTAAGGTCAAACCATAAAAGGGAGTACGCCCAAAGCTTTATGAAAGGCTTCGAAGTTATGGCGAGCTAGAGCCTTTGTGAAAAGGTCTGTTACAGTATCATTTGTGGGAACATAAGCCAAACGGATCTCTTTGGCAGAGAGCCTCTCCTCCACATAATGATAATGCACCTCAATGTGCACAGTGCAAGCACGGAACCTTTGGTGTCTCTCCACTGCTAATGCTCTTTGATTGGCAGTAAGGATGGTGATGCCAGAAGTCTGACCAACACCCAAATCAGCCATAAGAGGTTTAAGCTACACACACTTAATTGTATTTGTGAAAGCTTCATTGTACTCAGCCTCACAACTAGAAGGGGCCACATAGGATGCATCTTGCTCAACCAAGATATGCAGAAGCTACCAAGCATGAAGCGAAAACCACTTGTGGACACACGAGTGTCGTAAAGCTCAGCTCAATCCGAGTCTGAAAAAGCATGTAAGTTTGGAAGTACTGATCCCTCTGGGGAGGGATAAAACAATCCAAGCTCCCAGCTAGCAGATTAGTAGTGAAAGTTACACTTAAGTGCCTATCAATGCTTGATACCTAAGCTATGCATAAATCTGCGCATATGAGAGACAACATATATAATGTGAGGCTGAGTAATGCATACACGAACAAGGCATCCAACACCTTGCTGCTGTAGAGCCCAGCATCAAATGCATCTCCAGCATCATGAAGTCTCGATCTTAGACTTTTCTCTCTCCGTGCATTCTCATCTCTTATACTCCCGAGTCGTTTTCTATGGATGCATCAACCTATGTGCTACTGAATAGTATGTAGATTAGCTCGAGTAAACCTTGACTTTTGTGTAAGGAACTTGCAAGGCAAAGAGATTTACAAACAATAACTCTTACTAAAAATGGAATACACGACAAAAAATAAGCATTTCATAGAAATGAGGCAAAAAAGATGAGAGATTCACTATTAGGAAGGTAATGCATTGGGAGCACTTTGTCTTTCTTCCTTGAGTCTTAAGTTCACACTGCACAGCTCTCTTTTGGGTTAAAATTGAGCATTCCCTGGAATTATCAAGGCATCTCTCCTTGATGTCAGAATCTTTCATAAGTTCACTACTCTTGTGGTTTCCATATCCTTATGGTTCCAGGTTCTCCTAAGATAAATTGTCTATGATACATTTGGGGGAGCTTCATTGTAGATTCA
>CM035420.1:175205917-175355917 GCA_020310875.1 Ceratopteris richardii | reverse complement strand
TTCAATTTAGTTCCATCCAAAGATTTGGTTAGCATATCTGCACATTGCAAATGGTTGATACATAGGACAATTGTATGTCCTTGCTAAGTAGCTTTTCTGTCTCATAATGATAATGCACTTCAATGTGCTTAGTGCTTGCATGATATACAAGATTAACATCCAAATGAAGTGAACTAGTGTTATTTCCAAAGATCATTGGAGTGTATGTATGTATCCCCAAATCTGAGTAGAGTAGCTTTAACCACATTGGCTCTTGTGTTGCATTTTCTAGGCCTCGATATTCAACTTCAGTTGATGAAAATACCACAATTGGTTGTTTCTTTGATGACCATGAAAGCAACTTTGATCCTGCAAAAGATAAATAGCTAGAGGTGCTCTTCTTATCATCTTTTGAGCCAACCCAATCGGCATTAGAGTATAACTTGATATCCAAGTCAGATGTGTATGGATAGAATAGCCCTTCATTTATGGTTCCCTTCAAGTACTTTAAGATCCTTTTGGAAGCTTCCAAGTGAGGTTTTCTTGGTATATGCATGAATTGACTCAATGTACTCACCCCATAGCATATATCAAATATTGTTAGGGTTGCATAATTGAGATTCCCAACAAGACTTTGATAACCTGTAATGTCTTCAAGCAGCTCTCCTTCATGAGTACTAAGTCTGTGGTTCAATTCTGTGGGTGTACCTGCAACTTTTGCATTTTCCATTTTTAGCTTAACTTGCACATCATGGATGTACTTCATCTGAGTAATGAAAACACCAGAATGTGTATAAACAATTTCTAAACCAAGAAAGTATGTAAGAAATCCAAGATCATTAATCTTGAACTCCTCCTTCATCTTGGCTTTGATGTTCTTGATGCCATTGCATCAAATGATGATGTCATCCACATAAGCACATAGATAAATAACCTTTGAATTGGTCTTCTTGATGAATAATGAAGAGTCTACCTTGCTTACAATAAAACTTTGGTCCTGCAAGTATGTGAAAAGCCTATGATTCCAAGCTCTAGGAGCTTGCTTTTAACCAATGAGAAGGTCTCCTCATAATCCACTCCAGGGATTTGAGCAAACCCCTTTGCTACTAGCCTTGCTTTATACGTGTTTATTGTGCCATCAGGGTTATTTTTCACTTTGTAAATACACCTGGATCCTATTACCTTCATGAATGTTTTTTTTGGGAACGAAGTTCCAAGTGCTATTCTCTTGAAGTGCTTCAATTTCCTCCTACATAGCTTCTCTCCATTCTTCTTTCTTGTTGGCTTCTTCAAATGAAGAAGGCTCCTCTGACATAGAATCTTTAGCCATGTATATAGAATGCTTGGTGACTAGTGATGTGTGATAGCCATACCTTATGTGTTTCTTTCTCTCCCTTTGAGATCTTCTAAAAGCTTGATTGGATGACCCTCGAATGTCTTCCAATTGTTTGAGCTTTATTTTCCCCTTGGACTTCTAAGCTTTGAAATCAATTTGCTCTTCATCTTTTGATTTGACATCCTCTGATGTATGTGGATCTTGGTCAGATTTGGAAAATCATTCTCCAAATCATAGGGTAGCTTTATTTTCCTGAAATAATCCTCAAACCAAGAGTTATTTTCATCAAATACTACATTCCTACTAACTGTAAATCCTTTTTTAGTGGGATTTTATAACCTATATCCTTTCTGATTTTGGTCATAGCCAATGAATATGCATCTTTCTGCTTTTGGATCAAACTTTTCGCTAATCTGTGAGGGTATATGTGCATAAGCAATGCACCCAAAGATCTTAAAATGATCTAAAGAAGGTAAACGCTCCGCCCTTTAGGTATTAGCTTTTACCTTTAGGTCCTAACGGTATAAGCTTAATCCAATAGGTCCTTAACGCTTAAACGCACATTCCCTTTAGGGCAAGGAGGGAAGAACATTACCCGAAGGAAAGACCAGAATGGTCTTGTCTTATACCATTCCATGCCTCATATGGTGTCATTCCATCCAAAGAGTTGGATGGAAGCCTATTGATTAGGTAAGTGGCTATGGAAATAGCCTCTACCAATAGATAATTAGGAAGCTTCCTCTCATTCAACATTGATCTTGCAGCCTCTACTATCAATCTATTTCTTCTCTCTGCCACTCCATTTTGTTCAAGGGTGTACCTTGTTGTAATCTCTCTCTTTATGCCTCTGTACTGTAAGAAGGAGTTAAACTCATGTGAGGAATACTCACCACCTCCATCAGATCTGAGCCTCTTCAAGCTTCTACGTGTTTGATTCTCAACCAATGCCAAATACTTCTTAAAACAAGTGAAGACTTCATCTTTATGCTTCATAAAGTATTGTCCATCTACTATAGTCATGTATGAATGAAACATAATACTTTGACCTTGAGATTGATGGTTCTTTGCTAGGACCCCACACATCTATGTGAATAAGCTCCAAGTAGTCTTCATACATGTATCCCTTTTTGTTGAGTGATTGCCTATGTGATTTTCCAAATTGACATGCTCCACATTTGTAAATCATGTGTAGCTTGGACACATTTGGAATGCCAAGCACACTTTGATCCGTGCATATTTGCTTCAATGTCCTTTCACCTATGATGGATCAAAACAGATGAGTAGGAGATTCAACTATGAACCAAAACTTGCTATTTTGCTTACTACACCTGCTCAAAGAAATGAACAGTACTCTTTCTCTGCTAGCAATTGAGTGAAATCCTTTTGGCCATATCTAATTAACTTGGGTAGCTAACATTTTCAAGTTATTTCACTTGAAATGATAGACAATACTCAGAGAATGATGTTTCGTAAGTTAGAAATACATCCCGATATTTTCGGGCACTAACAGTATGCAGACTAGTGAGCAATGTTTTGTTCATAACTTGAGATTGGCTAAGGCAATAAATATGAAACTTTGTAGCAAGAAAAAAAGCAGTATACTCAATCTATACCAACTTAAATCACAAAAAATGATCAAGTATACACTCAGAATAGATTAGAGAAGTACACTGTTTTGAGTAATACATGACAGAGTAGAAGAGTTGAGATATGAGAGAACTATATGTATTAATGCACATAAATTACATAGACATTGGCAATCAATGATTTCATAATGTGAAAGCAATATTAGAGCTATGGTGTGAGCTCAATATCAACTTAAAATCTCTCTGAATATCTCTTCAAAATTGGGCTACACTTATGCAACTTTCCAAGTCCTCTTTTATAGCTAAAGTTTGAGCTTTTTTTGAAAATGAAATTCAAAATTCTACCAAAAAGTGTCTCTAGAGTTTAGGATCTCAATCTCCATCTACCTCACCAATAATTTGTGAAACGATTCTCCTAAGAACTTGTGATTGAAGTGATTCCATATGTGCAATTTTACAAGGAGTAAAAAATCTATCTTTTACAAGAGATTATTGATTTGCTAATACATGAATGCACATATGAGCCTTAGCATGAATGATCAAGCATTTATGATTGGAGTAATTGCACTAAAAATATGTATACACACACATACATATATACATACACACACACACACACACACACACACACACACATATATATATATATATATATATATATATATATATATATATATATATATATATATATATATATATATATATATATATATATATATATATATATATATATATATGTTGATGTGTAAAACATCACAGGAAATGAATTAATGTGACATTAGACAACCTCTATGGTCACCATTAACTCATTGTCACTCCAAACTTTGAGAAACGATAGCCAAAACCAAGAACTTTATTTCTTCGAAACTTTCTAGTCACTGAAATGACATATCTTTAGTATTTTGTTAATTTCTCCTAGCACAAATAGTATTTCTCCAAGATCTTTTGTGAATGAAAGTAGAAGAGAAGAGCTTTCCAACAAGCTATTACTTGCAAGAAATGGATCTCTAGAACTCAAGATATAGCCTTCACAAGATGACCCTGTATGACTTCCAAAAGTGGAAATTTTGCCTGTTTTAGTAAAGATCACTATCTAAAAATGAAAATTCGATGCCTAGCATCGGCTTGCAACCAAAAGTCAATGCTAGGCATCGACTTTGAGCTTTTTTAGCCACTTTTTCAGCGCCTGAAACGGCCGCTTAAACACAAGAACTGAGTAAAGCACTTTTATGCTAGAAGTCGATGCCAGTCATCAACTTTATGCTGAAACTGGATGTCAGGCATCGACTTGCTCTACAAACTTCATGTTTTTAGAAGATTCAACAACAGGTAACACTCAGAGAATGAAAACAATGAATTATCAGCACAAACTCGATGCCAGGCATCGAGTTGCTTGGAAAACTTGAACTTTTGAACTCATCACACAGTAGGCAAGCATAGAGATGATGGAGAGAGTCTCATACACAGAACTTTAACTATTTCTTCTCATAGCTATGAAAAACGCAGAAGTTTTACAGGTGCTTTCTCACTCAGAGAAGCCCGACTATACTCAGTCATACAAAATGAGTACTAACTCACTTTCTCATTGTCTTCCTCTTCGTGTCAGTTGATACAAACTAACTTATATAGTTTTCCTCAATCTCGTGACTTTTGAAAAACTTCTAGAACTAAAGTGAACTAACTTTACAAATATAATACACTTGTGAATTTGTCCCTTCACATAGGCATGTGGTTTTCTTCCTAAGATTTGACCTTCAAATATATGTCCAATTAGTGATTGTTTCTCCAACAGCTCCCCGTCAATCACTATTTGACATTCTCTATTTCTTCATATCTTCTTCTTTTCTTTTACTCCTGCCATACTTTTGAATCTGCTGGTCTTCACACCATCCAAGCTCTTTGTCATTATGTCTGCTATCTGATCTTTTGTAGAAATGTACTCCACTTCAATTTCTTTCTCCATTACCTTTTCTCTCAGGAAATGATAATGTATCTCTATACGTTTTGTTCTTGCATGAAATATTGGATTTGTTGCAAGATAAAGAGAACTCATGTTATCTCCATGTATTGTAGGTATAGCTTGATCAATGCCCAAGCTTTTGAACAGTGTTTGCATCCATATGACCTCCTTAGCTGCTTCCACAAGTCCTTTGTACTCAGCTTCAGTTGATGATAATGCTACTGTATGTTGTTTCTTTGAACACCAACTTACAAGCTTATCACCAATGTATATCATGTAGCCATGAGTTGATCTTCTGTCATCCTGGTTACCTGCCCAGTCTGAGTCACTATAGGCTCTCAACTTCAAATCTGATGTAAAAGGATAATATAATCCTTCCTTTATAGTTCTTTTGATATATCTGAGAAATCTTTGACCTGCAATCCAATGTGGGTCCTTTGGACAATGCATGAATTATGACAAAACTCCCACTACATAACTAAGATCAGGTCTTGTTAGTGTAGCATAAATCAAACTACCCACAAGAGATTGATACTTCCTCATATCTTTGTATTTTGCACCATCATATTTACTGAGCTTGTGATTAACTTCAAGTGGAGTTGAAGCTTCTCTACAATTTTCCATATCAAACTTCTTCAATAGATTTAGAAGATACCTTTCTTGTGATACATATATGCCATGATCTGTATAAGTGACTTCCATTCCAAGAAAGTATGATAACTTTCCTAGATCATTGATCTTGAACTCTTTCTCAAGTAATCTCTTTACCTCCTTGATTCCTTCATCTGAAGTACCTGTGATTATAATGTCATCTACATAAATACAAATGTAGATTGTACCTTCCTCTGTTCTTTTGATAAGTAGATTTGGATTTGCTTTTGAACTTTGATATCCAATATCATTGAGATACTTCAGCACTCTATAGTTCCATGCTCTTGGAGCTTGCTTCAATCCATAGAGTGCTCTTCTCAACCTGCAAACAAAATTTGGATACCTGGAATCTATAAACCCTTGAGGTTGTTCCATGTATACCTCATCTGATAATTATCCATTCAAGAATGCATTCTTTATATCCAATTGACTTAGGGTCCATCCTTTTGAAGCTTCAATAGCAATGATTGTCCTTATAGTTGACATCTTAGCTACAGGGCTGAATGTCTCATCATAATCTATGCTATAGGTTTGGGCATAGCCTTTCACCACCAATCTAGCTTTGTATCTGGCTATACTTCCATCTGCAAGCTTCTTCACTTTATAAACCCATTTATTTCCAATTACCTTCTTACCATTTGGTTTAGGAACAAGTTCCCATGTCTTGTTCTCCTCGAGTGCATTTAACTCTTCCTTCATTGCTTCTTCCCATTGTTTCTTACCTTTAGCTTCATCATAGTTCTGAGGTTCTTCATCATCTTTGACCATATATGCATAGTTCTTCTGAGTTATGTAAGAAGTGTCATAAGAATAGCTTTCTCGTTGTCTTCTTTGTCCTGCTTGACCTTCTTGGTTCACATTCTTCATAAGTGTCTGGATACACTTCTTCATCAAATATATGAGCTTCTTCATTTCTTCTTGTTAATCCACTTCTGGATGTACTTGCTTGCATATAGTCTTCATCTCTATTTACCTGCACAATTGATTTTCCTTTCTCACATCTTCTTACCTCTTCTTCAAATTCTTCAGCTGTATGACTTTGATTTGCATACCAACTTTTCTGTTCATCAAATGTAACATCTCTAGAAAGAAGAAATTGTTTGGTTAGAGGATTCCACAACCTGTAACCCATCTGCTTTTCATCATAACCAATGAACACATATTTTTTTGCCTTTGGTTCGAGTTTATGTCTAAGTTGTGATGGCACATAAGCATATTCAATTGATCCAAACACTTTACAATGATCTAGTGTTGGTTTCTTACCCCACCAAGCTTCATATGGAGTCATTCCATTTAGATCTGCACATGGTAATCTATTCACAAGATATGTAGCTGTATTTACAGCCTCAGCGCATAGATAATTTGGACAATTCTTCTCCTTCAGCATAGCTCTAACAAACTCAACCAAAGTCCCGTTCCTTCTTTCTGCTACACCATTTTGTTGTGGTGTATACCTGCAAGTTATTTCTTTCTTAATACCTGCATTCCAAAGATAATCATTGAACTCTTGGGAGAAGTATTCTCCCCCTCCATTAGACCTTAGTCTATTAAGCTTTTGACCTATGACTCTCTCTGTGTATGCATGAAAATGCTTGAAGGCTCCAAACACTTCTGATCTTTCCTTCAAAACATACAAAGTTATCCATCTTGTAGCATCATCAATGAAAATAACATAATACCTTGAGCCACTAATAGATCCTTGTTTTGTTGGTCCCCATACATCTGTACGAATGAGCTCTAGTACTCCATCATGTTTGAATCCTCTCTTTTGAAATGGTAACCTGTGTGCTTTTCCCATTTGACATGCTTCACATTTATAAACCATATGTTGACTTTGCACATTTGGTAATCCTAGTACAGACTGAGTAGCAACCATAGCTTTCATTCCTCTTTCATTGAAGTGACCTAATCTCTTATGCCAGAGATCAACTTCTGTAATCACTCCTTCACCATGTGTGAGCAAAGCTTGACCAATGTTCCCTTGTACTCTTAAAGTAAAGAGTCTACCTTCTTTCTTACTAGATACAATCTGATTATATCCATTCTTTGGATCTTCAACAAATACTCCTTCATTTGTAAACCTGACTTGAAAACCTTTTTCAACTATCTGTCCCACACTAATCAAGTTTTTAGGTATTGTAGGAACATACAAAACATTGGTCAGCAAATCTGCTCCACTCTTGCATTTCACTTTTCCAATTGAATGTACACTATGTCTTGTATTATCACCTGTTTGAACACTATGACTAGAAATGCCTTTTTCCAATTATGACATCAATTGTATGTTTCCTGACAAATGATTAGAACATACAGAGTCAATGTAAAATACCTTTAGATCTTCTTTATCTTATGTGCTGATTGAATTCATCATCAATGATGTATGACTTTCATTCTGTGTGTCATTTGCATAATTATAGTAGGTGGTGTTGTAGGATTGATTCTGTCCCCAACTTCTTCCTCCACCTCTACCATAGCCTCCTCTTTGACTTTGTCTACCTCTTTGAAAATTACTTTGATATCTTCCACCTCTGCCTCTGCTATTGTTATTCTGATTTTGATTTGATCCTTGTTGATTATGCCAACAATCATGAGCCAAATGATTACTCAATCAACAGATCCAACAAGCCTTCTTGTTGTTATTTTGATTACCTCTTCCTCTTCCAAAACCTCTTGGTTTTCCTCTGCCAGTGCCTTTAACTCTTGCATAATAAACTTGAGAAGTTGACTCTTCTTCATCCTCCTTTATCTCCTTTCTTCTTGTTCTTCATGTACATTGCAGAACTTTGTCCTTTATCTCCATCTCCCTTCAAGTCTTGCTCAAATGTGAGCATCAAACCAAGTAACTAGTTCAAATCTGGAATATAATGATTTAATGAAAGTTATGTTGATAAGACAAAAGGTTTCCACCTTTCATCTCCTCTCAAACCTGTAAGTAATTGAGCAATCAACCTGTGATCTTCAACATCTTCATCTATGGATCCAAGACTATCTGCTAGATCCTTAAGTAAGGTTTCCATTCTCATTACCCATGCGGGGTAATTATCTCTGTCTAGTTTGTCAATGGAGATATGATATGCCATACTCCTTTCTTTCTGCTGCAACCTTTGAGCTTAAAGGATAAAGAATAATACCTTTTGGAGTTCTTTGTGTATGTGGATACTTTTGAAGTAACCTTTTGATGCCTTGTGTCTTCAAATGCTTCACCTTTCAATCTTTAATGAAAATCTTTTCAAAACTTTTCAAAACTTTTCGTACCTTTGCCGCCTTCTACTCTTTAGGACCTTTCTGCTCTGATACCACTTGTTGATGTGTAAAACATAAGAATAAATGAAATTAATGTGACAATAGAAAACCTCTATGGTCACCATTAACTCATTGTCACTCCAAACTTTGAGAAATGATAGCCAAAACCAAGAACTTTACTTCTTCCGAACTTTTTAGTCACTGAAATGACATACCTTTAGTATTTTGCTAATTTCTCCTAGCACAAATATTATTTCTCCAAGATATTTTGGTGAAAGTAGAAGAGAAGATCTTTCCAACAAGCTATTACTTGCAAGAAATGGATCTCTAGAACTCAAGATATAGCCTTCACAAGATGACCCTGTATGACTTCCAAAAGTGGAAATTTTGCCTGTTTTAGTAAAGATCACTGTCTAAAAATGAAAATTCGATGCCTAGCATCGACTTGCAACCAAAAGTCGATGCCAGGCATCAACTTTGAGCTTTTTTAGCCACTTTTTCAACGCATGAAATGGCCGCTTAAATACAAGAACTGAGTAAATCACTTTTATGCTAGAAGTTGATGCAAGGCATCGACTTTATGCTGAAACTCGATGCTAGGTATCGATTTGCTCTACAAACTTCATGTTTTTAGAAGATACAACAACATGTAACACTCAGAGAATGAAAACAATGACTTATCAACACAAACTCGATGCCAGGCATCGAGTTGCTTGGAAACCTTGAACTTTTGAACTCATTACACAGTAGGCAAACATAGAGATGACGGAGAGAGTCTCATACACAAAAATTTAACTATTTCTTCTCATAGCTATGAAAAAATTTCAGAAGTTTTACAGGTGCTTTCTCACTCAGAGAAGCCCGACTATACGCAGTCATACAAACTGAGTACTAACTCACTTTCTCATTGTCTTCCTCTTCGCGTCAGTTGATACAAACTAACTTATATAGTTTTTCTCAATCTCGTGACTTTTAAAAAACTTCTAGAACTAAAGTGAACTAACTTTACAAATATAATACACTTGTGAATTTGTCCCTTCACATAGGCATGTGGTTTTCTTCCTAAGATTTGACCTTCAAATATATGTCCAATTAGTGATTGTTTCTCCAACAATATATATATATATATATATATATATATATATATATATATATATATATATATATATATATATATATAAATGAACACACTATACAACTACCAAAAGAAAATGATTAGGAATGGTTTGCATAGCTAAGAGAATCTATCATTATCTCTCAGCCAAGAAGTTCAAGTTCTTTGTGGCCCATCACACATTGCATTACCTAGTGAATAAGCATTGTGCTACTTGATAGTTAGTATAATCCTTTATATTACTTAAGTAGTTTGATTATGAAGTAATAGTAAAGAAAGGGAATACTCATATCCAACAAGACCACTTCTCCGACCTAACCAATGGAGAGGTACCTATGGGCATTGTGCATTATCTATGTGATGCTTACCTATTCAACTTGGAAGTGGTTCAAAAGTGAGCAAAGAAGATAGTGTGATTGATTGCTTATGTATGGACTACAACATGAAGTTATCACAAGATTACGTAACTCAATAGATGAGACTACAAAATATGTCATCATTGAATGAAGTCTCTATTACAAAGATAATCGAGACATATTTTTGTGTTATGTTGAGGACATAAAAAAGCGAGGATTGGCTAGAAAATCCCACACCAATATCTTAGGGCATCATTACTCTTGAATAGGAAGACTTCATAATCTTAAGAGAGGAGGAGACTACTTTCCTTCTATGGAAAAATACATTCATGATCACCTCGAGAGCTATGCAAGATGTAATCTTCTTCAGCGAGCAGAACATGCGGCCTTATATCATGTTACAAATACGCTTGAATGGAGAAACGGTAATTTTGATTATGTAGAACATGGAAAGTATCCCAAAGGGATCACAATCATTGTTTACACTTGTGTATTGAAGAATTGGAGTGCATATCCCTATTGGAAGTTGGAGGGGCAAAACAAAAAAAATGCCCCAACAAGAATAACCATGATGTATCAAATGATGTAGGATGTGTTAGGAAACCAAGTATGATTTTAGGAAGATTTTCATGGCTCTCACGCCAATGATAGGATGGATGGCATTTGCCAAGTGGGATATTGGTTTCATTGGATCCATTATCCCATCAGCTACATGCTCATAGACATAAAATACCATAATGGCCACATATTACTTGATCAAGTTTGTAGAGCCAAAAGCTATGCAAAGAAATGATGCACAAACCAATGGCAATTTCTTATTTGAAAACATCTTACAAGGTTTGGCTTGCCAATAGTGATTTCTAGTGTTCAAGGGACCCACTTTCTCAAAAAAGTGATTGCATCATTCCTCATCACTCACAAGAAGTTTGTCCCATATGACCTGCAAGCTAGTGGTCAAGTAGAAAGCACTAAAAAAGTCCTCTATATAGTGTTGACCAAATTGATTACAAAGAAGAATTTGTGGCAAAGACAAGGCAATGAATGAGTTTGTAGAGAAGAATGTACAAGTCGCATCCCTATTTTCACTTACAAATGGATGAAACACACAATTTCAGATAGAAGACCTTATCTGACAATGAGGCTAGAATATATGTATCAATATCTACTCTTAGTGCTAAGAGATAGATACTAAGGCTACCCTAAACACTATAAGGAGGTACATAATAGAGAGGTTTTAGGGAGATATTATGTTGATTGAAGCCATTGTGGGAATAGGAGGGATGAAAATTAAGTGCATAAGAGAAGTATAAATTCACATTCAATAAGGACATTTGTCCATGGATGCCTCTTTTCTAGTATGAAATGATTAAGACTTGATTGAAGCTATCATTTTAGGGCAATAATAACTGGATCAACACTTAGTCCTACCAAACATATCTCAAGCCACCTTGTCATCCATGTTCTATGGAAGCATAGTATTTAGGTTTCTAAAGGAGAGACTTACGTATAAATCCTTGTTATTAGATGACCTCAATAACAAATCAGATAGAAGTGTAGAAAAGGAATCACCTTGCTCCATGAACGATGATGATAATGACACCATAATAATAGTGAAATGTTTGGAAGATGCATTCCAATCAGTGGTAGAACCAATAATAGAAATTCCAAAAGTATCCAAAGATATTAAGAAGATTGTTCAACCAACACCATTAGAAGAAAGACCAAAACGACTAACTATTGTTGATCAACCTAGGAGAATGCTAAAGATCAAGCACACATGGGTGGAGAGGAGATCATTTTTTGCTGGAAAGAAGAAAAAAATGAATCCTAGAAAGCATCAAAATATGAGAATTATGCAACCTAGAGCTTAATAGATCTAGGTATCCAAGAAAATCATAGACGCACAATGCAATAGATCAAAGATTTTGGTAACATGATAGTACAACCATATCAAGGATCCAAAAAACATGTACTCAAGGCACTCCTATAAAAAGTAAAGAGTGGAGAAGGCAAGCAGATAGAAGATGAACACTAACCACTAAAATCTCTCAACTTAACTAGCCACCTAAGCAAAACTCCATGAGAAAACCAAGAAGTTGTCCTTCTTTCACATTTCTTCAACACAACAAAAAAACAAAACCTCTCAAACATCACACAACTCAGGGAAATACAACACAACCACACGTTTAGAGACCAAGGGAGAAACACAAGCCTCATCTTTAGTTCCCCTTCATGCTTCATCACAAAACTACTCTTGTTGCATAATTAGTTAGAATGCACCAAAAGTATGCATGTATAAGGCTGCATTCCATCATGCATAAGACACATATCTTTTAAAATCCATGCATGCATACACTAACCTCAAAGAAAGGGGGGTGGGAACATTAAAACTCAATTTACTTAGGTGCAAAATCCATGTACATATGTATTCTATGAGTCTTGTAAAAAATGTGGCTTTGTCTAATTTTGAGTGAGTTCTTTAGTTATTTTATTTATTTGCATTTTTTTTTCTTATGATGGACATAGGTGCATTGAGTCTTGTCATCACACATCGATCACAGTAAACACATCACACCCCTCTTTTGTTTTTAAAGAGCACTACCCTTTTTAAGAGGATTCATGCACCCTCACACTAGCACAAGCACCATGCAGTGTATCACCAATTATATTTTTGTTTGTCTAAATGATTACAATGTAGTTGCCCTCAACACTATAAAATTTATGGCTTCAAGCAGTGGTGAAGGAGGAAGAAATCAAATAATTCAAAAACCTACTACCTCCTAATTACAAGATTTAGTATTGGAAGATAGAAAAACTCATCGATAAAAAATAAAACTTGAGTTTCCAAACATTCCCCCACTTATCATCCTTTGAGATCAACTAGTGGGATTAGTGCCTTCCCCTTGTGGCCATGGTTAAAAGATAACAGCCACACATGGGGAACGGGACACATTTCTTCATTTGTTAATAGGAAACTCATGGGCATCAATGCAAGTTACTCTTTATGTCCATGGAATTTGGGGAGAAGAAAATAACCTTTGATTTAATTGACACTTGACACCTACTACAATGTGGTGACTATCCTCATCTTCTTATAATGAAGCCTTACTTTAGTAGTGTTGTGGAAATGATCACATTGTATAAGACTCAACAAGGAAGATAGAAGAGACTAGGATTCATAGTCACAACTTTCAAGGGTAAAGAAGTATATTGTACCTTATAGTAGAGTTGATTTGCAAGGAACTATGTATCCAAGAAAGAGAAAAGAATTATGAAAATTATGTTTCATCTATACAAAATTCCAGAGTCTCAAGAATTTCAATGACATGCATAGCCAAAGAATCAAGTTTTTCCTATTATTATTGCATCAAAAGTTTAGTTTTCCTAAGTAGTACAAATACACCATTCCCCATAAAGAAATCAGGCATGGATTAATGTCCATACTAAGAGTTTATAAAAATGTTGACATCGTGGATTGGATTTTTTAATACATTGAGGCTCTCAATGCTAGCTAGAGCTAGAGAAGAATGGTGTTTGTTGCATCTACAATCACAAGGATCATCCACACTATCCTTTCAAAAGGATCTGATGTTACACTAACCTTCACTATAAAAGCATCATTAGTGTTCATAACACATCCTAGAAGGCATAGCTTTGTAGCTACTCTAAAAAAGACAAGAAGAATCTAAGATGATGTGGGGAGAAATAAGAGAGATATAAATAACTACAAGAATATTTAGATCAACAAGTTAGGAGGAGTCATGTCCCTCACATGATAAAGAAGACTTGCCTCTAGAAGAAGACGAATTTGAACATATTCATATAAGGGAATTGTATCTCTCTACCAAAAAAAATGTTGAAGAACTTCATTCTAAAACCTCTCCTTTGAGTGAGCTCTTTTTGGTACACCCAAAACCTCTTCAACAAGCTTACGAGATGATTTAGTGTGTGCACAAAAACCAAGCAATGACAAGAATTGCATGCCTCCTTGATCTTATCAATTAAACTTTTTGGATGGAAACTATGAGGACACGCAAGAGAGAACCTATAATGATGATTGAAGAGGCCATGGAGTGCATACATTAATCCCAATAAGAGCCCATGAGATCTAGGCAAACACAAATGATCTCTATTCCTTTTACCCAGACAATTACTCCCATACCAAAATTTATAGATATCGTAGAATTATACACTTAAACCTAACCATCACCTCAACTTATGGACATATATGAGGTACGTTTTTCTCACTCACTATTCATCTGAACAAAAGAAGTAAACATTGAAGGAGCAACCTAGTAGACACCTCCCATTGCAATGGAAATATCACCTACTTCTATGACTATGGGCTCCACACATATAAGTGCAACATGCACCAAGTAATGAATAAGAGGTGCTATTACAATTACAACAATAGGGAAGGAGAGACCTCAAATTCCTAAGAAGAGATACAATACGAATGATTTTTAGAATTGAATTTTTTCTCAAGAGTCCTTCCACATGTAAGGAAAATAATTCACATTCTTACTCTCATAAATGAAGCACCAATAAATGTGATAACCTCCAATATCGTTGGAGGAAGACAATCATAACTTGATGATTACAAAGAGGATTGAAGAATGAAGAATGAAGAAAAGGAGGATGGATGAAGCATAAAGTGAAGAGAAGATTCAAAGAGAGAGATGGTTTGAAATCTCATGTATATTAACCTTGTAAATAGTTCATAGATACTTTGTATTAGTGATGAATCTTGATAAATACGCCTATATAGACCTATATATAGATGTCTCATATGAGAGAGAAGAAGATGAGATGAATAGAAGATGAGTAGACGATGAAAAAGTGAGTTTGAATGTGAGAATTATCCATCAGATGTAAGTTCAAGAGAAGAGACGTTTTTTCAGAGAATTACACCTTGACTTTTCTCAAAATTATCCTTATGTGCTTAGCCAATTGAGGAATCCTTTTGTACATGTATAATTCTATAGTTGACACATCTATGATCAAGAATTGAGAGTCTAATTGTAATCAAGTTGAGAGAATTGTGTGTAGGAACATTCATATGTTTGACATGTGATGAGAGATTTCTGAAATAGGTGCAATCTCAATGGTCAAAAATTTGATCAGATCTCTGTGTAGAGTGTAAAGTTTTACACAAAAGAGCACTCAAAATCTAAGTTGGAAGGTAATATATCTATGTCTAAAGGCATTTGATTAAATGGGTTGTACATTGAGAGGACCAAGTGTTTAAAGTTGCATATGTGAAAGTTGCCTACAAAGAAAGCTTGTTTCTAAGATAGGTTTACTTATTGAAGTAAATCTAAAGTTTTGTAAGTTCGTTTGAAGAACTTTCACTTGGGGTAATTGAAAAAACACTCAGTCAAAGTTTCATAGAAAAATTTAATAATTTCATTAGTCAATGAGTGAGTTTTGTGAAGTTGACTTTTCTAAGTGAAGCGATAACTCACAGAAATGTTAAACATTCATATTTTGGTAAAAACTTCCAAAATTGGTGAAGGTTTTGAGCTATGCTTGATATAGAGGTGTTCTAAACTCAAGTATAGCTTGTCTTTTGGAGATTAAACATCTCCATCAGTGGTATCAAAGCAAGTTCTATCAAATTTCAAGGAAAGGACCCTGAATGTTGCAGACATACAAAATTGAACATCTGAAGATTCAAAAGGATAAAGTTTGAAGGAAAAGCTAAAGGAAGACACACGATAGCAATCAAAAGGAATTCATTACTCATAAAGTTGAAGATTTGATAGTATAGGTGAAGAAAGAATGGGAGATAGTCTTCAAATTGAGAAATTGGATAGATAAAAATATCTAGCTTGGTCCATGAGGATGGAAGCTCATCTTATGAGCAAATATCTGATGTAATACATCACAAGAGAAGAAAAAAAGCCAGAATTCAAATATCCTAGTGTTCCAACTAGGGAGGAGCTTGTAGATTTGAAGGTTTGGATGAAGAAGGATGCCCATGCAAGGAGCATTATCTATATGGCAGTGAATGATTACTTGCTTCCTGACATTAGAGGACTTGAAAGTGCAAATGATATATGGAATGCTTTGGAGGAGCATTTGCAGAATACAACCAAATCAAGGAAGGCATCACTATGGGCAGAGTTTACCACATTCAAGAAGAAGACCTCACAACCAATATCTAATTATGTGACAAAGATGATGAAAGACATTGCTGATTCTTTAGGTGGAGTTGATGAAGACATTGAAGAAGATAAATTGCTAAGAAAAATTCTTACAGGTTTAAGAGGAGATGAAAAGTGGAAGTCCTTCATATTATAACCTGAACTTTCATTGGATCATTTTACTCTTGATTTGAATCAAATACTAGGTCATATGCTAACTTTTGAGCATGATATCAATGGGGATACTAATAAGAGTGCAAGTCAAGCAACGTACTCCAAGGATAAGAAGAAGGCTAGCAAAGGAAAGCAAAAATCAGTTGATGATGAAGGCACTCCAAGTCAAGTAAACTTCCTAAGAGGAAGAGGAAGTGGAAGAAGTAGAGGAAGAAGTAAAAACAACAAGGATAATATCAAAGCTTGTTGGATATGTGGTAAGACCAATCATCAAGCTCATGAATGTTGGCATAATAATCAAAACACTAGTAACTTTAATCAAACTTTCAATCAAAGAGGCAGAGGTGGAAGAAATCAGAGAGGAAGTTTTAGAGGTAGAGGTAGAAGAAGTTTCTTTGGAAGGAATGGTGGAAGAAATTTCCAAAACCAATCCTATAACAACACCTACTACAACTATGCATCAGACTAGAAAGAAGACTCGACTCTAATCATAAATGCAACATGTGAAGTTCCAAAAGAAGACCAAAAGGTATCCTACATTGACTCAGGGTGTAGTAATCACCTGAGTGGGAACATTTCTTTGATGACTGATTTGGAAAATAAGGTAATCAATCATACAGTTCAAACAGGTGACGATACAAAACATAAGGTAAAGTCTATTGGATCAGTGAAGGCTAAAGATGGAATTACTCTTTTGAGTAAGGTTCTGTATTTCCTACAATTCCAAAGAGTTTGATCAGTGTAGGAAAAATTGTAGAAAAAGGATATGAACTGAGGTTTATTAATGATGGGTTTATGTTGAAGATCATAGACAAGGGTATAAGCAAATTGTTACAGGGAAGAAAGACGGAAGGCTCTTCACATTGAAGGTACAAGGTAATGTTGGATATGCCTTGCTCACATATGGAGAGCGAGAGATATATGAGTTGGATCTTTGCCACAAGAGGCTTGGACACTGCAATGAAAGAGGTATCAAAGAGATGATTAATAATGGATTAGTGCTTGGATTACCTAATGTTGTAGGTCAACACATGACATACATATGTGAAGCATGTCAATTAGGTAAGGCTCACAAGCAATCATACAATAAGAAAGGTTTCATGTACTCAGAGAAACTTGAATTGGTGCAGACAGATGTGTGGGGTCCCTCAAAGGACTTTAGTATAAATGGTTCTAGATATTATGTGATTTATGTTGATGATGCTACTAGGTGGATCACTATTTATGTGATCAAAGACAAATCAAAAGTGTTTAACATATTTAAACACTATCATGTATATGCAGAGAAGGTTACAAGACAAAAATTGAAGAGGTTAAGGGTAGATGGAGGGGGAGATTATTTCTCAAATGAATTCAATGATTTTTTGTGGGATGCAGGTATAAAAAGAGAAGTTACTTGTAGGTACTCTCCTCAACAAAATGGTGTGGCAGAAATGAGAAATAGAACTCTTGTTGAGTTTGCAAGATCAATAATGAAAGAGAAGAATTGTCCTAATTATTTGTGGGGTGAGGCTATAAATACAACCACATACTTGGTTAATAGGCTACCATGTAAAGCTTTGTAGGGTATGATACCATATGAAGCTTGGTGGGGTAAGAGAACTACATTAGACCATTGCAAAGTATTTGGTTGCTTAGCCTATGCTTATGTTCCCTCTCAATTAAGGCATAAGTTAGAACCAAAAGCTGAAAAGTATTTGTTCATTGGTTATGATGATAAACGAATGGGATACAAGTTGTGGAGTCCATCTACAAAGCAATTCCTTGTATTAAAGGATGTCACATTTAATGAGAAAGGTACTTGGTACTTAGGTACAAATAGTGCTTATGTAGGTCTTGAAGAAACATTGAATCACAAGAGAGGTAAATCAAAGGTTCAAATTTCTGAGGAAGAAGAGAATGATGAAGTGCTAGTTGAAAATGAAGAATTGCCAAGGTTTGATCCAAAATATGATGAACCAGAAACTTCAAGAAGTGGAGAACTTAGAAGGTCATCAAGGACAAAAGACAACCTATAAGGTATAGCTATAAAACCTCTTTCTTGATAACTAAATACTATGCTTATATAGTGAAAGCAGATGAAGAACCATCCACATATGATGAAGCCAAACTAAAGGAGAATTGGCAAAAAGCTATGAGGGAAGAGTTTGATGCACTCATTGAAAATGAGACTTGGGACTTGGTACACAAACCAAGTAATCAGAAGGTAATAGGATGTAAGTGGGTTTTCAAAACAAAAATATTTGCAGATGGAAGTGTGTCTAGGTACAAAGCTAGAATTATTGTGAAAGGATATGCACAAGCTTATGGTGTGGACTATGATGAAACATATAGTCCTGTTGAAAAGATGACGACCATAAGGACTCTCATAGCTATTGCTGCTTGCAAAGGTTGGAAATTGTCTCAATTAAATGTGAGGAATGCATTTTTAAATGGTTACATTTTTGATGAAGTCTACATGGAATAACTAGATGGTTTCAAGGATCAACATAATCTAGATTATGTGTGTAAGCTTAAGAGCTCGAGGTGCACTATCATTATGTTAGGGAGAGGTTCTCTACTAGAGAAATGAGTTTGGCATATGTGCCCACATAGGAGAATGTTGCAAACCTTTTCACAAAGTCTCTACCTAGGGAGAAGTGTTAAGCTTTCTGCAAAGCTTTGAGCTTACTTCGTTTTGTGGATTGATTCCACATAGCTTGGCACTTCCTTATACATGAGTGCCAGATCCTAATTCATTGCATCACTCCTAGGGGGGATTTGTTGATAGATTTCAGTAGTGATGTGTGCAAACACAATAGGACTATTGTGGCACTTTTTTGCCTATTTAGGAGGTTATTTTCCCTCGACTTGTATATATCCCTATAACCCTAACATGCTACTTATCTTTATACACTCTCTTGGTAAAACATGAAGTATTGTGTGTTGCGCTCCAATCTTCTTCTTCTTCCTTGTGTTGTTCATGTGCTTTCGCAGACCTCAAACTCCAACAAGAACCTACTAATGCTCAACACTCTTACATTGATTCTCTTCATAATGGGGGCCTTATAAAATAGAGTGTCATGGAACAATGGTGGTGCTACATAAGGGTGCGGCATTGAGCACATTAACGCCCCCCCCCCCTCAATGTCTATCCAAAGGTGAACTACCTTCTTGGCATGATGCCAAGTCTTCCATGAGGGTGGAGCATTGAATATTCTAACACACCCCCTCAATGTCCACCCACAGGTAAACTGTCTCCTTGGCCCAATGCCAAGTCTTCAAAGATGTATTTGAATTAGATCCTTAGTATGCACTTTTGTGAAGGTACTGTTGCATTCTTCTTGGGTAGATAGTGGACTATTTCCACCATTCTTCTAGAGTTTACCTAATTGCTAATTCTTGAATCTCCTTCATGAGGTCTATTTCCAAGCCTATCAAAAGTCTGAGTGCAAAGATGATATCATGTATAATGCTCCATAAGTAGAAAACATCACAAAATACCTTCATGTAGCTCCCAATGTCTATCTGTTGGTACAATAATCTTAGAGCTTGTTTCATCAGATATGATGTCTTCTTTAGCTTACATAATATGTTCTTTGAATGTCTAACCTCATAGCCTGGTGGCTAAGATGCATATACCTCCTCCTTGAGGTAAACATTCAAAAGTTTAGGTTTTACATGTAACATAGAAGCTTTCACCTTCATATGAGCTACTACCATTAGTATGATGCAAATAGTGATAAAAAGAGTGAAAGCGTCTTAAAAACCAAAACTCTTGAATAGTGAAAGTCCTTGTGCTACCAATGTGTCTTGATAGCATTCCAAGATTCCTTGTATCATGTCCTTCACTTGCAAGACCCACTTAATGCTAGTAACCTCCCATGCTTCTTTCTTCATCAAGTTGTCATAATTGTCTTGCATAAACTCCATCCATGCTAGATCTACAATTGCTCCAACTTCATTTATTGTCTTGATTACTTCTTCATAATCTCAACCATCATGGCTATATTGACCATGTGAGTAGAAACCCACTTGTGCTCCTCTATTCTCTATGATCTCCATGTTCCTTTTGCCTTCTCTTCAATAGTTGTTGGCATATATTTACTCTCACCATAGAGATTTCTCTTCACCCATTACAAGGACAACCAATATTTTTGGGTGATTTTAGGTCGATAGACTTTATTCTCACCATCTGATGATGATGCTTCCTCTTGGTCATAGGTAGAGATGACTCTTGGGGAGGTATATGGTGAATTACTCCTTCACTTGATGGTAAAGTGGAAGCTCCGTTCTTCTCCTCCACTATATTTGGCAGCTCCATAGACACCACATCATGAATCCCTTTGATCTTCTTTGCCTTCAGGTCATATAATATGAAAGTCATTTGCTTTTCGCTACGACCTAAGAAGATTCATCTGTTGCTTTCTGGTTCCAACTTTTTCTTCCTTTTGCCTGGGAAAAGGGCATAACACACAATCTCAAAAATTCCAAAGTGTGAGACATATAGATTCTTACCAATGTAACATTTATGATCACTCTTTCTAATTTGAATAGGAATTCTCATCTCTCTCCTCATACACATTGCCATCTCAACGATTGTGTAACTCTTACATTCCATGATGCCATCATGCAGTGATGTATGAGGTTTCACTAATTGACACTTTATCCCTTTGCACTTGCAAAAGCCTTCCAACTCCTGTGCATTGATCTTATCACCACCTCATATTCCAAGCTTCTTCACACTTATCCCATAGTTCATTTTCAACAAGTATTGATTGTTCTTTAATGTTACCAAGATCTTGAGCCTTGTCACGAAGAAATTACATCCACATCTTTATGCTATAGTCCTCGATGATCACAGAGTAGGAATATCCTCCCAAGGCTTGTATAGACATCTTACCACACAAGCTAGCATACCAACACTAGAGGAGCCTTTGACCTACTCTTGATTTCTTATGGGAATTTCTCGCTATGAGGCTTGCCCATCATACAAGATTTACAAAGTTCCTTCATTCCATTCACTATAGGTAAGTGATGAAGACTAATACCTTGCTTTTGCATCTCCTTCCATACTGTCCCCATCACTATGATGGGTTCTTGTTGAGGCTGCATAGAACTAGAGTGATCTCTCTCATTGGATGTGTGGCGAGATGCAACATTGTCTAGAAACCATGAATCCACAATTGAATCTTCTTGTGTTGATGAAGATACCAACTTTGCTTCAATTGCATCTATTGTCTCCTCCTTAAACTCTTCATCTATCCTCTTGAGAGGAACATCTGGTTGAGGAACCACCTTTACCTAATGAATTGGTAGAGAATGTAGCATCTCCCTAGCTACTTATTACTTGGGTTTTAAGATGAAAATCCTATTCCTGAATAAAACTCCTCAAATATCAAAGCTTGAGATCTCACTTAAGTTTTGAGAATACTTACTCTTTCATCATACTTTGGTGTTGAAATTTGGAGACACCTTTGAGCTAGCCCCTTGTGTTGAGATATCAAGCTCAACATGTGATAATCCCAGATGACACGTATCATGTTTTTCGTTTCTCTAACATGTATAATTGTCACACCGGTATACATCAGGGATACTTCATTGCACTTTATTATATTTATCTACCGAGAGTGATTGCACATTTGTTTCTTGCCAGCTCACTCATTCGCAAAAATTAGGTTTTTCCTTATGGATTGATATTTATATATTGCAATTGTTGTATTCTTGTTTTTTAGGGCATTCTTGTACATTCCTTTTTATGTAATAGAAGAAGAAGAAGAAGAAGAAGAAGAAGAAGAAGAAGAAGAAGAAGAAGAAGAAGAAGAAGAAGATCATTCTTCCTTGCCTCAATTTGAGTGTGTAATTCTCTTTGATTGTGAGAGTGTGTATGTGAGATCTCTTCCTTATCTCCTTCCTCGTGACATGGTATCAAAGCTAGAGCGGCTGTAGAGAGCTCGTGGAGAAGGCCGAGGGTGAAGAGTAGAGGAGATGGTTTTGAGAAAGCGTGATTCACAAATGACCTCAAATTGCTATGAAAATTGGTGTGAAGGTAGAAGACCTCAAAATATTTTCGAGATTTATCCCTTTAATCTCACTTGTTTTTGTCAGATCAAAGTTTCGAAACCATCTTGACCTCCTTTCGAGCTCGCAAGGTGGGGCCCACAAAAAGACCAAGTCAATTTTGGAAATTGTGTCATGTTTGAAAACACTCATATATTCTAGATCCACAATTTCAAGTGATTCCGTGTACTGTTCATGCATGAAAACTGTTTTTTTTTGACACTACAACATATGAGGGGCATACCGACGTTGCCCATACTGACGGTCACCCATCGGCGTCGGTATGACCATTGAAAATGCTTGAAAAACCACGGATGCAATACCGATGGTCATTTAATACACAGCATCGGTATGAGCGCCGGTATAGGCGTCGGTACTTTGGTGTAAGTTACCGATGCTTATACCAACGCTCATATCGAGGCTTATACTGAGGCAACTTTTAACCGGGCCCGAGAACAAAAATTCGACATCTGCTTGCATTTTGAACCAAATTTTGCTACTGTCGAGTTTGCGCACGCGAACTACATTCCGAACCTATTGTGTACACACATCTCTCTCTTTCTCTCTCTTTCTCTCTCTCTCTCTCTCTCTCTTTCTCTCTCTTTCTCTCTCTCTCTCTCTCTTTCTCTACATCTTTGTTTCTCTAGATCTGAAATTTTGGTAAGAATTGCACATACTGTAGCACCCTTTCTCTTTCTTTGTGTTTTCCCTTTTCTAATTTCTCTTATCTTTCGTTTTGCAAGAGCTTTTTGACATCAAATCTTTGGAATTCGACGAAGGGCAACATTAAGTGGACCTTGATGACAACGCTCCAAACAATTACATCGATGTAAGTGATTGTTTTGTTTTCGATTGATATAGAGTGAGATAGAGAGAGAGAGATGAAAGAAAGAGAGAGATCTAGAGAAACATAAAGAGAGAGAGAGAGAGAGAGAGAGAGAGAGAGAGAGAGAGAGAGAGAGAGAGAGAGAGAGAGAGAGAGAGAGAGAGAGAGAGAGAGAGAGAGAGAGAGAGAGAGAGAGAGAGAGAGAGAGAGAGAGAGAGAGAGAGAGAGAGATGAAAGAGAAAGATAGAGAGAGAGTGAAAGAGAGAGAGAGATGAAATAGAAAGAGAATGAGATAGAGAGAGAGATGCATACATACATACACACACATATGCATACACATACTCACATACATATTACATACACACATGCATATTACATATACACTCACATACATATTACATACACACATGCATATACATACATATACATATACATATTACATACTCACATGCATACACACATATACATACATACATGCATATTACATACAAACATGCATATTACATACACACATGCATATTAGATACACACATGCATATACATACACACACATATTCATTCTCATACTCACATACATACATACATGTATACACACATATACATACACACGTGTACACACACATGTATACATACACACATGCATATGCATACATACATACACACATATTTTCATGTACACGCACACATACATACATACACACATGCATATTACATACACACTCACATATGTATACACACACATATGTGCATACACACATGCATATGCATACATACATACACACACATATGCATGTACACACACATACATACATACACACATGCATATTACATACACACACACATATATATACACACTCACATATGTATACACACTCACATATGTATACACACATGCATACATGCACATACACATACACACACATCACATATACATACACACATACACACATATACATGTTTTAGGGTTAGGGTTTTAAGCTTAGGGTTTATAAATTTCTCTTTTTTTTTGTTTTACAGGAGATTTTTGGTATCAATTCTTTGGAATTTGAGGAAGGAAAACATTAAGTGGACTTTGATGACAACACTCCAAACAATTACATCGATGTAAGTGATTTGTTTTGTTTTCGATTGATATAGAGTGACATATAGAGAGAGAGAGAGAGGAAAGAAAGAGAGAGATACATACACACATATTTGCATGTACACACACATACATACATGCATACACACATGCATATTACATACACACACACACAAATAAATACACACTCACATATGTATACACACTCATATGTGCATACACATGCATATGTATACATACATACACACACATATGCATGTACACACACATACATACATACACACATGCATATTACATACACACTCACATATGTGCATACACACATGCATATGCATACATACATACACACACATATGCATGTACACACACATACATACATACACACATGCATATTACATACACACACACATATTAATACACACTCACATATGTATACACACTCACATATCTATACACACACATGCATACATGCACATACACATACACACACATCACATATACATACACACATACACACATATACATTTTTTAGGGTTAGGGTTTTAGGATTAGGGTTTTTGAATTTCTCATTTCTTTTGTTTTGCAGGAGATTTTTGGCATTGATTCTTTGGAATTTGACAAGAGACGATGTCAATTGGGCTTTGATGAGAACGTTCAAAAGAATTACATCGATGTAAGTGATTGTTTTGTTATTTATTATAAATAGAGATAGAGAGAGAGAATAAGAGAGAGAGAGAAAGAGGGAGACAGAGATGAAAGAGAGAGAGAGAGAGATAAAGAGAGAGATATAGATAGAGAGAAAGAGAGAGACATAGAGATACATACACACAGATGCATACGTATTACATACACATATGCATATGCAAAGAGAGAGACATAGAGATACATACACACAGATGCATACATATTACATACACATATGCATATGCATATGCATACATACACACACACATATACATGCACCCACGTCTACACACACATGCATACATGCACATACACATACACACACATCACATATACATCCACACAAACACACATATACATGTTTTAGGGTTAGGGTTTTTTACTTTTACACATATACACACATAATACATACACACATGCACACATATACACATGCATACACACATAACATACACATACACATACACATACACATACATTACACATACCATACACATACACATACACATACACATACACATACACATACACATACACATACACATACACATACACATACACATACACATACACATACACATACACATACACATACACATACACATACACATACACATACACATACACATACACATACACATACACATACACATACACATACACATACACATACACATACACATACACATACACATACACATACACATACACATACACATACACATACACATACACATACACATACACATACACATACACATACACATACACATACACATACACATACACATACACATACACATACACATACACATACACATACACATACACATACACATACACATACACATACACATACACATACACATACACATACACATACACATACACATACACATACACATACACATACACATACACATACACATACACATACACATACACATACACATACACATACACATACACATACACATACACATACACATACACATACACATACACATACACATACACATACACATACACATACACATACACATACACATACACATACACATACACATACACATACACATACACATACACATACACATACACATACACATACACATACACATACACATACACATACACATACACATACACATACACATACACATACACATACACATACACATACACATACACATACACATACACATACACATACACATACACATACACATACACATACACATACACATACACATACACATACACATACACATACACATACACATACACATACACATACACTTGCACTTAGTTGTGTCAACAGAATTCCTTCATATATATGCTTTGGATATTCTTCTCGAAGATATTTTTCATTTTCTAAAATATCAATGCTTTCCCTATCATTTTGATACCAATCCTCAATAAAATCTGCCACGCCATCGTCATCATCATTGTTGCAAAACTCTTGTACTTTATTTTCTTTTGAATATAGTTCTTTCAATCTTGAATATTCTATAGGATCACCTTTGCATAGCCTCCTCATGGATTCTTCTAATAAATGAGAGTATATCATATAGATACTTTCAAGGTCCACAAAAGTATGAGAGTGGTTGAATAGTCCAATGATGGGAGGAGTTATAGTAGTGACTCTCTAGTTACCCACAATTGTGATGCCATCATCAACCTTCCTTGCATATTGTGAATGATTTGCATCACACATAAAACCCTATGGTGGTTAATTACTCAGAAATCCTTGCATGCCATGCACGAGGAGCTTACTTCATCTCATAGAAAGCCTTCTACAACCTGCAAACATATTTTGGATGCTTTGAATCTTCATATCCTTGTGGTTGGTCCATGTATACTTCTTCCTATAACTCACCATTTAGAAAAACATTCTTCACATCCATCTGATGCAAAGTCCATCCTTTTGTTGTAGCAAATGCAACAAGTGTTATGAGAGTAGACATTTTAGTTACAAGGCTAAATGTTTCCTCATAATCAATGCCATAAGATTGTGCATATCCTTTTTGCTACCAAATGTGTGTTATACATGCTTATGCTACCATCAGCATTGTGCTTTACCTTGTAAACCAACGTGCATCCTATGGGTTTCTTTCCTTGTGGCAATGGAACCACCTTCCATGTATCATTTTCTTAAAGTGCAGCCATCTCCTCATCCATAGCTTTTTCCCAATCTGCGTTTCCAATTGCATCTTCAAAACAAGAAGGTTCATCATCTTTTATTACCTTTGTCATGTAGGCACAATGGAAAGCCATGTAGCTATCATATTTCAATCGTTGCACTGAATTCCGCATCCGCCCAGATCTTCTTGGCCCTGGGTCATTTCTCCTTGTATCATCTGTATGTGCCTTTCTCACTCCTAGAGTCTTCACAAAGGTCAATCCAAGTTCCTCATCAAGGCTCTTTCTTGAACCGTGTGAATCTCCATCAACGTCTTCAAAGCCTACACATGTTTTATGACCAGCAAAAAGCTTCCACTCCAAGGATTTGAGTTGGAACTATTGCTTGGTGATGCATCCAGCCTACACATGTTTTATGACCATGCAATCTTCCACTCCATGGATTTGAGTTGGAACTATTGCTTGGTGATGCATCTGGTCCACTCAAAACTTGAGATTTTGCACTTGATTTTTCACCATTTTCTTTGTCATTTGGTTCAAGTTCACTCCTTCTTTGGCATCTACATAGATGCTTGACATCTCATC
Source organism: Ceratopteris richardii (assembly GCA_020310875.1). Classification (NCBI taxonomy): domain Eukaryota; kingdom Viridiplantae; phylum Streptophyta; class Polypodiopsida; order Polypodiales; family Pteridaceae; genus Ceratopteris; species Ceratopteris richardii. The sequence continues at coordinate 175,328,015 of CM035420.1, read as the reverse complement.
AAATACCACATCTCTGCTCACCTTCACCTGTCATGTGAGTGGGTTATAACATTTATATCCCTTTTGCTCAAGGGAGTATCCAATGAAGACAGATTTTTCTGCTTTTGATCAAGCTTCATCCTCAACTCATCTAGAACATGTAGATATGCAATACAACCAAAAACTTTCAGATGTGATAAGTTTGGATTTTTACCTATAAACTTCTCTTCAGGTGTAACTTGATGGACAACAGCAGTCGGAGTTCTGTTCATGATGCATACATCAATATGAACAGCTCCTGCCCAATAACAATCAGGCACATTCTTCTCAGCCATCAAGGCTCTTGCTATTTCTGCAATATGTCTATTTTTGCATTCAGCAATGCCATTCTGTTGTGGTGTGTACCTGCATGAAAACTGACACCGAATTCTTTTTTTGAAAATTGTTGAACTCATTTGACATGTATTCACCTCCTCCATCAGATCTTAATGTCTAAATATACTTCCCTATCTGCGTTTCCACCATAGCTTTAAAAATTGAGAAGTGCATGAACACCTCACTCTTCTCTTGCATGAAATATACCCACACTTTTCGTGTATGGCCATCAATGAAAGTAACATAAAACCTACAACCGCCCATAGATGTGGTATTTGCAAGACCCCAAACATCTGTATGTACTATTTCTAGTATGTTCTCACTAACATGCTTGTCATGTGGAAATGATGCCCTTGATTGTTTTCCAAATTGACATGCTGCACATACCTTTTGCATCTCTGCAACCTTGAAATTTGGTTGTCCATGGACAATCTCCTTTGACTGCATTAATTTCAGCCTTTGTAAGTTTGCATGTCCAATCCGTTTGTGCCAGATCTCTATATCAACAATGACTCATGTACCTTTTCCAAACATGGCTGCATTCATTTTAGGAATTTTCACATTTAAGGTAAACATGCTACGCACGTTGTTTCCTTTGGCAATCAATCTTCCATCCTATTTGTATTCTTCTACATATAAACCATCAACATTGAACCTGACTTGTAATCCCTGGTCAACCATTTGTCCAACAAAAACTAGATTCTTCATTATATTTGGAACATGCAGCACATCAGCAAGATGATTTACCTTCTCGTCCTCCATAGACAATGTTATGTTTCCTGTATGCCTTATAGGGTGTGATGTGTTATCACCTGTTTCAACATATCCAGGAACTGGCAATTTCTGCAAAGTACTAAACCATTCTGCATGTCTGGTCATGTGATTTGAAGCACCCGAATCAACATACGAGACATTATCATTTGATTTTGAAACACCAGCAAACATTGTATTCATCATGTGATGTTGAACCATGAGCAGCTTCTCAGAATCATCTGCACTTGTGGATTCATAGTTGTTTTGTTGCCTTATATTATTTTGATTCTTCAACCTGCAATCATGTTCAACGTGTCTCGGTTTACCACAATTCCAACATCCTTTACTGTCATTACCTGAATGATTTCTTTGGAAATTCTTGCAACCTCTTTGGCTCCCCCTGCCTCAAAACTATCCTCTTCCTCCTGCATGATTCTATTGTTCACCTTGGTTTGGTTACTGTTTCCTCTTCCCCTTCCGAAACCTCTACCTTTGCCTCTTCCTCTACCAGATTAGAATACCTGCTCAGAACTAGGTTTTCCTTAGGAGTTTGAATCCTCACCAATATTCTTTTCTTCAATAATCAACATAGATACCAGATCAGCAAAATTTGGAATATTTTCCCTAGTTTGTATAGAAGTTCTGAACTGCTTATATGCAGCTCATAAACCATGAAGGCACACTTCCACCTTATCATCATCATCTACGTTCACACCAATAGATGCAAGTGACTCATATATGCTTTTGATTTTTAGGGCATAATCACTTACTGACATGCCCTTCTTATATGTATGCAGCTCGTTCTTGAGTTGTAATTTCCATGCCTTTGTATTGGTCTCATACAATGTGGCCAAGCTATTCCAGGCCTCTTTTAGAGTCTTGGCATCTTGTATGTGTCCAATCATGCTATCCTGTATGCTAACAAATAGCCAATACATTACCTTTCATGCTCCTTGATTCCATTCTTCATATGCTCTTAACTAGTCTGCAGTCCGATTCCTCTATGGTAAGTACGGAGCATTTTTGTTCTCTCCTTTGATGTACTTCTAGTAGCCTTTTCACATCAAGAAATTTGTCATTATGAATCTCCAAGCATGGAAGTTGTTCTTGTCCAACTTATCGCTCATAAGCTGACTCATTCCATCTGCGTTTGCCATTTCTATAGCTATTCATAACACTGCAAAACACTACAAGCAACACTTCTGCTCGAACATTGTCACTTTATGAGGTGACAATTCGATCTCACACTACAACATATCAGGCGTATACCGAGGCTTCTACCGAGGAAAATGAACGGGCACGATTTTACCCCGACATTGGTGTAAGGGTCGGTGTGGTTGTCCGAACCAAAGCATCAGTATATGTGTCAATATAAGCGACGGTATAAGCGATGGTATAAGCAACGGTATAAGCCATGGTATGCCCCTAGGCAAAATAGTCAGTATAAGCATCGGTATGTGCCTGGGGATACCGACGCTTATACCGTCACCTATAGCGACGACCATATCTGCAAATCTTTTTTGGGCAGAGTGTGTTGTCTCTTGCTACAACAACATTCCCATGCTGTTGTGTAGCAAAAGACAATCAACTCTGCCCAAGAAAAACCCAAATACATGTGACATGTATGACATGCAACAAAAAAATGATTTGATAAAGTAAAACATACTGTCAAATACAAAAGACATGAGCAAAATGAATCATGAATTGTGTACAAAGAAATAGGAAACATAGACATGATATTTATAAACAACAACTAGAACACATGTATATGTGTGTCTGCCTATGTATATGCATGTGTATGTGTACATGTATTATGTGTGTATATTTCTATATGTGTAAATATTTATCTGCATGTGTAAAAACCATAAAACCCTAATCCTAAAGACCTAAACCTAAAACAGGTGTATGTGTGTATGCTTGTGTATATATATGTGTAGGTGAATATATATATGTGTATGTGTGTGTATGCATATGTGTATCTATGTTAAAATCATAAAACCCTAATTCTGAAGACCTAGACCTAAAACATGTATATGTGTGTATGTGTGTATGCATGTGTATATATATGTGTATGTGTATATGTATTAAGAATATTCTAGAAAATTTTTCTTCTCCTATTCTCTAAATGATCTTATACTTGCCTTGCTAAGTGAGACTTACATATTTGTCTGCAAAGTTCACAAAGCAGTTAGCAATGCTGGTATTAAGATATATGGAAATGGGAGAAGAAATTTATCTCGAAGATTCTAAAGGTTTCCAAATAAGAGATGGAAAAAGATTCGATACCAAAGAGTCAAGGAGGATTTGATTCTTACGAATGCCTTTTGTTTTTTTCCGTGTTTTGGTGTTTCTTATTTTGAATAATGTCTGTGATTTGGAAACCTTTAGAATCCTCTAGATAAATTTGCTTCTCCCTTTTTCTAGATGACCTTTTACCTGGATTGCTAATTGGGACTTACGCTTTGAGAAAAAATGTGTCATTCTTGGTTAGCAAGGCAAGTATTAAGTCATCTGTAAAATAGGAGAAAACCAAGTGATTTAGTAGCCCAAATAGACAAGTGGCAACTTGCATGCCTCATTAAATGAAAAATAAATTGCACATGAAATGAAAAGTAAATCACAAATAAAATGAAAAAAGTTTATGTTTTCACATCTATTTGCTGAATGCAACAATGTATAAAAAAACACAGATGGATCTCACATGACCGCCTTGGATGTACACAATCAATTGAGAGTTACACACTTACAAAATATGAACATACTTTCAAACAACCAAATACATGCATATACACACATACATGTACACACATACATATACACATGCACACACATACATGCATATACACATACACACATACATACACACAGATACAAATATACATATATACACACATACATATATACACATACATATACATATACATACACATAAACACACATACACATACACATACACATATGCATACGCATACGCATACGCATATGCATACGCATACGCATACACATATGCATACGCATACCCATACGCATATGCATACGCATACCCATACGCATACGCATACGCATACACATACGCATACGCATACGCATACGCATACGCATACGCATACGCATACGCATACGCATACGCATACGCATACGCATACGCATACGCATACGCATACGCATACGCATACGCATACGCATACGCATACGCATACGCATACGCATACGCATACGCATACGCATACGCATACGCATACGCATACGCATACGCATACGCATACGCATACGCATACGCATACGCATACGCATACGCATACGCATACGCATACGCATAGGCATACACATACGCATATGCATACGCATACGCATACGCATGCGCATGCGCATGCACATGCACATGCACATGCACATGCACATGCGCATGCACATGCACATGCACATACACATACACATACACATACACATACACATACACATACACATACACATACACATACCCATACACATACACATACCCATACGCATACGCATATGCATACACATACACATACACATACACATACACATACACATACACATACACATACACATACACATACACATACACATACACATACACATACACATACACATACACATACACATACACATACACATACACATACACATACACATACACATACACACACATACACATACACATACACATACACATACACATACACATACACATACACATACACATACACATACACATACACATACACATACACATACACATACACATACACATACACATACACATACACATACACATACACATACACATACACATACACATACACATACACATACACATACACATACACATACACATACACATACACATACACATACACATACACATACACATACACATACACATACACATACACATACACATACACATACACATACACCTCTTCACTGACAATGAAGATGATGAGAATGTGAAGATTAGAGGTAAAGGAAAATTTTCCCTAGCAGAGAATATGTCGATGTGGTATTCTTTGGAGTATTGGAGAGAGTTCAAAATATGTCATCTTCTTGATCCTATGCATATATTCAAGAATATTGGTTATTCATTATTGAAAAATCTTCTTGGATTAAAAGACACAATAGAATCAAGAAATGATTTAAAGGATCAAAACTCAAAACCAAAGCTATGGCCAATTTTTGATAAAAAGCAACACAAAACAAATTCTGAACTTGATCCTTGGATACTTACAACAAAGGAGATGCAAACTGTCAACAAGGGGATTCAATCAACTCAAACACCTACAAGATATGGAACATCTTTTCAAAACATGTTTAGTTTGGATGATAGAATCTTGTTTGGGTTAAAGACACATGATTGGCATAACTTTCTAAAACACATTCTACTTCTTGTTATCGATGGATGTGAAAAGAAAGGAGTATGGGGTGTGATCTATCATTCTGGATTGCTTATGAGGTAAGTATCATACTATTTTGTTTAATATATAAGACTATTTGATATCTTTTCTTTATGAATTATTTTCTTTATAAATTAATTTATGAATGACCATAGGTGGATTACATCAAAAGAGATTGATAGAGACTCGATCCCCAAAAAGAAATATGAATGTAGTGAGCTACTATGTCTAATGGAGAAAGAGCTTCCAACATAATTTTTTGATATTTAGGTTCATTTAATGATCCATCATGTGGATGAAATAGAGATTGCAGGAGTTGTAACCCCTCGATGGATGTTTTGGTTCTAGCAGTTTGCGAGTATATTAAAAGGTTTCATGTGAAAAAGAGCAAAACCAAAAGGATCTATGGAAAAGGGGTGGATGCTTGAGGAGTGCCTGTACTATGGTAGTGAATACCTTGAAAGAGTGCATGAACAAGCTCCATGTGCATGGACAAAGGAGTCTTCTTAGAAATTGACAAATGAGGTATTATTAGGTAAGAGAGTTCCATTTCAATTTATGTAGCAATAGAAAAGTGATAATTCTACTTTTATTGCATATAATAGTGAATGCATGCAAACATTCGTTAGTGAGTACGAAGAGGAACTTCAAAATCTATCGAGTAAAAGATGCAGAAACAAAAGATATAGACATAGTCTCAATAGTAATGAGGAGAAAAATATATCTTCTTTCACAAATTGACTATATACTTGTATGCAATGAGTGAATGCAAATAATGAACTTACCTCAAATGAGCAGATAGATTTAATGATAGGTTCTAAAAGAAAGGTAATTTGATTTTACTAATATTCTATTTTTGCACATATATGTGTATTAGTCTCTTCTAATAATTTATTTTTTTATCGCACGCTTGAATTTTCTCTAATATGTGGGCTTATGGATAGCATGTTATAATCAAAGTTATTGATTTTTTGCATAAAACTGAGGATTCTAGAATTGTTGCTTCTTCAAACAAGTATCATGTGCTAGTTCAAAAGATACAAACCTTGAATATGCAGGAACTGTTGTTGGTGTCTACGAAAGGTCATTTTGTATATTCAAATAGGTTAAGAACATTATAATTTTTATGATATAGTTTATTATTTTTTAAGTAAATAATAATGAAGTTTTGTTCTCTTATATTTTGATAGGTTATTTTGAAGGTTGATTGGTTTTGATTGAGTATAAAGGTAATAATTGCACATTGATAAGGGAATTATCTAGGTTTTGGGAAATTGACTCTTCAAAAATAATTTGATTAACTAGAGAACCATATATTCTTAATATTAAACAAGCATTTTTTCTATAAAAACCCTGATGCTCATCCGTGATGGCAAGTCATTCATGTTAAACTTAGAGGTCGGTCATTGTTTGGCAAATTTACTGTTAGAGAGATCGAAGAAAGTCATTTCGATGATTGATCATCAAATATTGATATACCCGCATCCCATAGAGAAATTAGAATCATTTTACATGACAATGAGAATAATCTACTTGATGAGAATGATAATATTCTATGTGTTGATTCTACAAATTATGAAGAGGAACTATTGCTCATTCCCCAGCCCATGAAAAGGGGCGATGTTTTGAATGAAAGAACTTGGAGAAGCTTGTAGAAGGTAGAAAAAGCGTTTCGAAGCGACGAAGTTTGGTCTAGCCAACCAGCATAAGACCAGCCCTTGAGCTTATGGAGAATCAAATAGACCTTATAAGAATGTGATAAATGCAAAGAAACACACTATGTACTTTGGAGCATCAAGGAGAATGAGTCGATACAAAACAGATAGGTTCGCAGGTTGACTCAGCTCAAAAAACTTACTATCTATGGAAGAGACAATGAACTTCAAATGCCCATAGCGACCATCCTGATTACAATTAGAAAAAAGCCTTTTATGGGAGTGATACACTAGGGTTGATTGTATATAATGCACAAAATTATAAGGAATAAGCACAATATGCTATAGGAATGAATAAGACATTCACCGGTGGTACTTCCTCTTTTTCAGGAATACGTAGAGATTGGCCCCAAGACAACAAAACTCGGATTTCTCCCAATCTACTAAACCAAATACTATGAAAATTTATACCCATAAACTAGACACTAATACCTTTCCAATGAGTGATCTTGCACTCAATTTGGCGCTCTAGAGAGAGAGCAAGAGACTCTGCAAGATTATCATTGGCGAAGAAGATGATGCAGAGAATTGAAAGAGCAAGACAATGATGGTCACAAGTGTATGTATATTGCTTCCATGTAATGTAAAAGTGATTTCAAGTATTTATATAGAATCTAGGAGTGTTCCATGAGTTCTACAAGTGAAGCTTGAATTCAAATGAAGGTGGGAATGGTTGTTGGAGGGAATCAATTCACTTTCCTACAATCTAGGAAAAGTGAAGATCTAGTTTGATCTACTTTTAGGTGATTGATTGCTTGATTGAATGCAACTTCAGCCACCACAAATTCTTTGGATTTGGGCTTTATCTTTCTACCTTTACATGTGTAAAGCTCCAGGCTTTTACAATGGTAAATAAACCATCAAAAATATCTCAAAGAAATAGAATAAATGAGCATAAGAAAAAGAACTCTCCAACGGATATTCTTTCGATGCGATAGCCTTTGATGTAGATCAAATCCACCTCAAGAATAGTGTAAGCTTGATGTTCCAACAGCTCCCCCTCAAGCTAAAGTATGCGTGAGTCTTCATTCTCTGATAGGTTGAATACCTACCATAGCTTTGAATCTACAAAGCTTTATTCCATCAAGTGCCTTCGTCATCGTATCTGCTACTTGCTTTTCAGTTGGAACAAAAGAAATATCAATCTCCTTTGCCATGAGCTTCTCCCTGATGAAGTGGTAATGGAATTCTATGTGCTTGGTTCTCGCATGGAAAATAGGATTTGCCGCTAGACGCATGGAACTTACATTATCTCCAAATATGTGAGGTTTGGAACTCACAAGTCCCAAATCTGTATACAATGCTTTTAACCATATTGCCTCTTGAGTTGCTATGGTCAGGCCTCTATACTCTGCTTCAGTTGAGGATAAAGAAACCGTTGGTTACTTCTTGGAACTCCATGACACTAGCTTCGAACCTGCAAATGCTAAGTAACCAGATGTACTTTTTCTATCATCCTTAGCTCCTGCCCAATCTGCATCTGAATAGATTTTGATATCCAAATATGAAGAATAAGGATAGAATATACCTTCCTTGATTGTACTTTTGAGATACTTAAGTAACTCTCTTAGTCACATCCATGTGTGGTCTTCTCGCTGAGTGCATGAACTGACTAAGCACTCCCACACTATATGAGATGTCTGCCCTTGTATGAGTAGCATATATCAAGCTACCTATCAATCTTTGATACTCTTTAATGTCTTCAATTTTCTCACCTTCATAAACACTTAGTTTATGATTCATCTCCAAAGGTGTACCTGTAAATTTAGTGTTCTCCATTTTGAACTTGAGAAGAAGATCGTGAATGTATCTTCTTTGAGTCAAATACTTTCCTTCATCTCTATATATCACCTGCATACCTAGGAAATATGTGACCTCACCTAGGTCATTGATTTTGAACTCCTCTTGCATGTGTCTCTTGATCCTTTGAATGTCATTTAGATCATCACCTGTCACAATAATATCATCTACATATACACATAGATAGATAACCTCATTGTGATCCCTTTTGATGAATAGAGAAGGATCTAAGCTGCTAGCTTTGAACCCTTGATCTTGAAGATATGTAGCCAACCTGTAATTCTAAGCTCTAGGAGCTTGTTTCAATCCATATAATGCTTTCTTAAATCTGCAAACATAAGATGGATGATTAGGGTTTTCAAAACTTGGTGGTTGTTACATATATAACTCTTCACTTATCCAACCATTTAAGAATGCATTTTTCACATCAAGTTGGAGGAGTCTGCAATTCGTTGCAGCAGCTACACTTATCAATGTCCTGATTGTAGTCATCTTTGCAATTGGTGAGAATGTTTCCTCATAGTCTACCTTGAGTTTTTGAGCATCCTTTGGCAACTAATCTTGCCTTGTACCTGAAAACTGATCCATCTTAGTTTCTTTTAACTTTATATACCCATCTGCAACCAATTATCTTTTGATTCGATGATATTGGAACCAAATCCCAAGTGTCCATCTCCTTCAATGCATCTAATTCTTCTTTCGTGGCCTTTTCCCAATTAGGGTTTCCCTTTGCCTCTTCATAGGTTGAGGGTTCCTCTAAAATAGAGTCTTTTACCAAGTATATTGAATGCTTCATAACAAATGTGGAATCATATCCATACCTTTCTAGTTGTTTCGTCTCTCTTGCTGATCTTCTAGGTACTTGTTTGGAGCATTCTCCAACCTCTTGCATCTTTGCTTTGCCTCTTGACTTCCATAGCTTATAATCCTTTTCCCTTTCATCTTGGTCATCGTATGTATCACTTCTTGGATCCTCGACTTGTGCATCATGCTTGCTTCCTAATTGATAAGAGTCAGAATCAAGATCATATGGTAGTGTTTACCTTTTGTTTGTCTTCATCATACCAAGACCTGTGTTCTTCAAACACAACATCTATACTTGTAGTGAATTGCTTGGTTGAAGGATTGAAGAACCTGTAACCCATCTGAGTTGAATCATATCCAATAAATACTACCTTTGTTGCCCTTTCATCTAGCTTACCTCTTATTTGTGATGGTACATGAACATAAGCTAAACAACCAAAAACCTTGCAATGTTCAGGACTAGGTTTTCTTCCATTCCATGCTTCATAAGGAGTCATACCTTGAAGTGATTTGGATGGTAGTCTATTGACAAGGTACACAACAGTTGAAATAGCTTCTGCCCATAGATAATGTGGCAACTTCTTCTCTTCAAGCATTCTTCGGGCTGATCCAACCAATGTCTTGTTTCTCCTCTCTGCAATTCCATTTAGTTGAGGAGAGTACCTAGTAGTCACTTCCCTTTTGATACCTTTTTCCTGCAAGAACTCATCAAAATCTTTGGAGAAGTATTCTCCCCCTCCATCAGATCTAAGCTTCTTTAGTGATCTACCTGTATGATTCTCCACATGTGCAAGATAATTCTTGAAGCAATCAAACACTTCATTCTTACTCTTGATAAAGTATAGAATAGTCCATCTACTATAGTCAACAATAAACGAGACATAATGTGTGTGTCTATGTGTGTGTATGTACATGTCTATGTATGTGTATATGTGTGCATCTATGTGTGTGTATGTACATGTGTGTGCACTATGCATGTGTATGTGCCTATGTGTGTATGTATATGTGTGTGCAGGTGTATGTGTATGTGTATATGTATGTATGCATGTGTCTTTATATATATGTATGTGTATGTGTGTGTATATGTGTATGAGTGTACGTATATGTGTGTGTATGTGTATGTGTGTATATGTGCACCTATGTTGTGTATGTATATGTGTTTGTATGTGTATGTCTGTGTGTGTGTATATATGTGTATGTGTGTGTATGTATATATGTATGTGTATGAATATGTGTGTCTATGTGTATGTGTGTATGCATGTGGATGTCTGTGTGTATGTGAGTGTATATGTGTGTATGCATGTGAGTGTATGTATGTGTCTACATATGCATGTGTATACATACTCAACTATATGTGCTCATCCTCTCTCTCCCTCTCAAGATTGATTCTCTATGCATGTGTGCTCACCCTCTCTCTCTCAGGATTGATCCTCTGTTCATCAGATCCCGACACAAATGTGTTGAGAGAAATCATTTTTTTTTTTGTGTTTGGATGACATCTCTTATGTGACGCTCTTGCTCATAGACATTTTTCCAACATTGATAATGTGTGATGCTCTTAGCGATGGTGTATTTATGAATCACATAAGCAATGTTAATCATCGCTTATGGGACAAACTCTTCTTTTTTTCCTTGAGTATCACTTTTGCAATGCAACATGGAAATATCATTGCATAAGCGATGTTCCATGCTTTTGTTTAATTGGGGGTGTCACTATGCCTCCTTTTTTCTTGTAGTGGGGTGATTCATATTTCTCCTCTCAACCCATGTTCAAAAATTCATGCACCTAGTCTATTTGTCTCTATGTACTCTATGTGTCTCTATGTGCTCCAATTGGCTTTCCTATGGTCCTTCATGTGTGCTAAGGTATGCTAGAAGCCCAATCCTTTTTCTTCTTTTACTCTTTGAGGTGAACACATATGGTGTTTAAAAGGGACCGAATTTTTACAATTTTTAATTCTTCTATCTAAACTTGCTAAAGATTTCCCTATTGTCTAGTCTTGCTAAGGATTTCCCTATTGTCCTCTTTAAGAGTTTTTTATAATTGACCACACATCTTTCCTTCCAAATCTTCTAGGGTGCTTCACTTCTAGCAATGCACCATAAAGCGAAAGAGCAACCAATTTCTTCTCCAAGAAGGGCTTGTTTCCAATTGACGTGATTGTGTGACAATAAAGATTTGTTGAAATCGTGCTATACTCAAATGCTTTTTGGACAAGAAAGGAAGAGATTATCCACGTCTTCTCTACCATTGTAATATCATTTACACCAAGAGGGAGCACTACTGATTTTGCATGCCCTCATATTGGTATGAATCCCCATGTGGAGGATTCTCCACATTACAATAGATTTTTGCTTCTTGATTAGAGGGTGCCACAAGTCTTCGAACTTGAATTCCCACCTAATCCATGACCAATCGAGACACCACTTCTTGTTGAGTGGGTGATGGAATTCCAATTTTCTATTGATTCTTTGTATATCCTCTATTTTATTGCCATTATGCCACCTCAACCCTTCCAAATGTGGAAATAATTACCAATTAGGAGGCGAACCTTCAAGTTTTCTCAAGCGCTAATTCTATGTCTAAGCACACACCACTCATCGTAGTCTAATCTCATATTTATGGCAATGTACTCAAATCTTCTCCACCGTTTTCTATTATGGTTCTAGAGGTGCATCCATTTTTTAAAGCCTTTATTCTAAAGCCCCATAGAACTCTAGAGACGTTCTTCTTCAACTTTGGTGATACCCGAGATTGAAAATCAAATACAAACATGTTGTCTTATATCCGATGCCCACTTCTAGTCATTGTTCATGGTACAAAAGTGTTTCATTTTGTTATGCCCTTTCCACAAGGAGCAGAGTACATCCGAGCTCTTCAGGTTAATGGCATAGGGAGAGAGCAAGAGTGTGATAAATTCGACTCTTTCCATTTGGGAATTCTTGAAAGTGATGGGTGGTTTCTATTTCTAAACATAACCTTTCCGAAGAAACTTCCTTGTTGTTCTAGGTTTAAATGGATGTTCCAGCTTTAATCATCCATTTAGCCACCAATTTATCAGCCATAGCTTCTACATCTAATAAACCCAATCCCCACATCTTTTGGGGTAGCGCATGTTTTTCGTTTAACCTTTTGCACCCCTATTCTATAGGAATGTCTTCTCCAGGCAGTTTTGGCATTGCCTTGATATCTTTTGTTTTTTTTTTTATATAAAGGAAGTTCGGCCTTGGCCTATTCTCCCGAACTTTAATTAAAATAAAGAAGAAAAGTTACAAGTGAGTGGGACTAGTGCCCATGGGACCCCCAAATCCCACAATGCAGGGGAGGAATACGGCAAGCTAGAGGGCATTACAAATGAGGCAGACAAATCTATCATCTCCCTCATGTGGGACCCATTTGGGTTTCAACTTGTTATTTTCGAGGAGATAGATACAGTGATGTCTAAACAGTGGAGATCTCTTATCTCGGGAGATTCTTTTACCTAGAAGAAACAAGGATTTCTCAATCGACCATTCCTTTGGAGTTTGGCCAAAGTTGACAGCACATCGCTCCCTCAAAATCTTCCAAAGAGTCTCACCCCGGATGGCATTCCACAGCCTTGATGAGCAGCCAACTGCCTCACCCAACAGTGCTTGTTGCCAATTGATTTGGTTTGTGAGTCTCAAAACCCGCGTCATGTAATGCCATATAACACGGGACTTGGGGCAATCAAAGAAAAGGTGAACTAAATCTTTGATGCATCGATGGCAACGCTTGTACCATGGAGGCACACCACAAAATCTGTTAGCTCTTGCATTGGACCAGATACCCTTATGCAAGATCTGCCACATGAGAACGGACTTCTTGATCTCAATTAGGGGGTGCCAAATAGACATGAACTTTAGCTCCCACCGAAGCTTGGTCCAAGAAAGGTACCACATCTTGTTAAGGGTGTGATGAACATCTAAGTTCTCTTTGAAGTTGGGGATTCTAGATAGTTTCTTACCATTGTTCCACTTGAGGCCCTCCAGGCAAGGAAGATCCTATCCACAAAGAAGGCGGGTAGTTGAGCGGTCCCATGCTAAACATCTGTCTTGAAGAAGAGTCCATTCCTCAAGGGTAACTCTATGTCTCGGGTCTAAGTCTTCGAACCTGATCCACTGGCCAGTCTCTTGTTTCCAGAGCTATTTCCACTGTTTGAACCCCTTGTTCCATAACCGCATAGCAGTATGGAGGTTCCAAGACTCCACCCCCCTAATGCCGATGATCAGGAACTAGATAGAGTCATTTTGTCTTATCCCAGCGGCCCACCTCCACTCATCACCAATTCTGATGAATTGTTTGGCCTTGTTCCAACTCTTCCATAAGGAACACATGAGGCTAGAGCCTTTAGGGGACACCGGGTGGGGGGAGAACAAAAGCGTGAGGATCCCTATGTCCTTCCAACCAGGAAGGCCAACTAAGGTAAGGTCTTTCATATTTCTCAAGGTCAATTTAGCCCAAGAGGACTCACTATTGCTCCAAGCCTTGATAAACCACTTTGCCGCCAACTTGTCAGCCAACCCAGTGATATCCAAAATACCCAAGCCCCTCAAGTCTTTTGAGGTAATGAAAGTTTCCCATTTGATTTTGGCAACCCCCCTCCTGTTGGGGTCCCCAATCCATAGGAAGTTTCTGCAGATTCTTTCCACTTTGGCCAACTCTTTCTCCTTAGGTCTCCAACACGAGATAAAGTAAATAGTCGTAGAAAGCATAAATGTGTTAACAACCATTGCACGCCCTGCCAAGTTAACTTGCATACCTTCCCAATGGTTTAGTTTGCTATCCAGTTTAGATAGCACCCAGTTCCACTGTTGGTCCATTGAGATATCGAAGCCCATCGGAATACTGAGGAGACGGAAGACTTGACCTCTGGGGATAACTTGACACCCCTGATCTAACAACAATTGGGGCGGAGGTCCATGGATTGCTCTAAAAGCAGTTTTAGCATGGTTGATTTTTGAACCTGACGCCACACAAAAGGTGTCGAGGCTGTTGGAACATCAAGCTTACACTATGCTTGAGGTGGATTTGATCTACATCAAAGGCTATTGCGTCGAAAGAATATCCGTTGGAGAGTTCTTTTTCATATGCTCATTTATTGTATTTTTTGAGAATATTTTGATGGCTCATTTACCGTTGTAAAAGCCTTGAGTTGTACACATGTAAAGGTACAAATATAGGGCCAAAATCCCACGAAATTTTGGTGGTTGAAGTTGCATTCAATCAAGCAATCAATCACCTAAAAGTAGATCAATCAAGATCTTCACTTTTCCTAGATTGTAGGGAAGTGAATTGATTCCCTCCAACAACCATTCCCACTTTCATTTGAATTCAAATTCAAGTTGTAAAAGTCTTGGAACACTCCTAGAGGCTATATAAGGAGTTGAAATCACTTGTACATTACATGGAAGCAATATACATACACTTGTGACCATCATTGTCTTGCTCCTTCAATTTTCTGCATCATCTTCTTCGCCAACAGTAATCTTGCAGAGGCTGCTGCTCTCTCCTCAGAGCTCCAAATTGAGTGCAAGAGGACTCATTGGAAAGGTATCAGTGTCTAGTTTATGCCTGTAAATTTTCAAAGCATTTGGTTCAGCAGATTTGGAGAAATCTCAGTTTTTCTGCCTCGGGGTCAATCTCTGCGTATTCCTGAAAAATAGGAGGTACCACCGGTGAATGTCGCATTCATTCCTATAGCATATTTTGCTTCTTCCTTATACTTTTGTGCATTCCATACACTCAACCCTATGTGTATCACTCCCATAAAAGGAGTTTTTCTAATTGTAATCACGCTGGTCGCTATGGGCATTTGAAGTTCATTGTCTCTTCCATAGATAGTAAGTTTTTTGAGCTAGTCGACCCGCGAACCTATCTGTTTTGTATCGACTCATTCTCCTTGATGCTCCAAGGTACATAGTGTGTTTCTTTGCACTTATAGCATGCCTATAAAGTCTATTTGAGTCTCCAAAAGCTCAAGGGCTGGTCTTGTGCCGGTTGGCTTGACCGAACTTCATCACTTTGAAACGCACTTTTCTACCTTCGACAAGCTTCTCCAAGTTCTTTCAGTGGTATCAGAGCTAGATCAAGATGGGTGACGGCTTTCCCTCAATGATCGAGAAGCTTGATCGACACAACTACGCGGCTTGGCAAATCAGAATGGAGGCCTATTTGCAAGGTAGAAATCTTTATGGAATTGTAGCAGGTGATGAAGCTATGCCTATTCCAAGATCCAAAGGAGGACCTACACAAGAGGAGACAGATAAGCTCACACTTTGGTGCGCAAGGGATGCTCAAGCAAGGTCGTACATACTAAACTCTATCTGTGACTTTCTATTACCACATATTAGAGGATGCAAGACATCTCAAGAGACTTGGGATGCCTTGGAGACTTTCTTTTCTGCTAGTACCAAAGCAAGAAAGAATCATCTTTGGAACGAGTTCAACCAAATGAAGAAGACACCTAAACAAACCATCACAGAGTTTGTTACCAAGGTCAAGGAGGTTGCGGATCA
Source organism: Ceratopteris richardii (assembly GCA_020310875.1). Classification (NCBI taxonomy): domain Eukaryota; kingdom Viridiplantae; phylum Streptophyta; class Polypodiopsida; order Polypodiales; family Pteridaceae; genus Ceratopteris; species Ceratopteris richardii. Next base: position 175,311,634 of record CM035420.1, on the reverse strand, counting down.
GTTAGCATCCATTGGAGAGCTGATTGAAGAAGAGGTCATCATGAGGCAAATTCTCAACGGCATTCGAAGTGATAAGCAATGGCAATCCTTCACGACGGCTTACGATCTCATCATGGATGTGCAAACTCCAGACTTCAACATCTTTCTTGGACAACTCTTCAATCAAGAAGCCAACAATAGCATAAAGGAAGGTAACTCTTATCATGGTAATTCAACGAGTGCTCTATATGCAGATAAGAAGGATAAGAAGCAGAAAGGCAAGAAGAAGGAAGAAGACGAAGAAGAGACTTCCCAAGCCAACTTCGCAAGCAAGAGCAAGTGGAAAGGGAAGAAGAAAGGACCAAAGCAAGACAAAGCCAAAGGTCAGAATGTTCAACCTTGTGCCATATGCGATAAGACCAACCACACCACTCAGAATTGCTGGTTCAATGGGAAGACCCAGAAAGGAAGTGGAAGAGGTGGATATGGCGGCAATAGAGGCAGAGGTGGACACAACTTCAACAACAACAATAGAAGCTATAATAGAAGGGACTACAACAATTATTCAGAAGATCAACCACATGAAGACTCATTACTTCTCATGAATCTAAGCCACAAAGAAGGTAAAGAAGATGATCATTTGTTCTACATAGATTCAGGATGTTCGAATCATGTTGCAGGCAACATTGCTCTTCTATCTGATTTGGAAAGTCCAAAGCATAGACATGAAGTGCAAACAGGGGATGACACAAAGCACAATGTGGAGAAGATTGGTAATGTCAAAGCTTCCAATGGCAGGACAAACATTCTGAGTAAGGTTCTCTATGTACCCACTATCACTAAAAACCTAATAAGTGTAGGCCAAATAGTTGAAAAAGGCTTGCAAGTTAGGTTCACCCAACATGGAGCTTTTGTGGAAGATCCATGTCAAGGCTTCAAGAAGATAGCCCGAGGTGAGAAGCATGGTAGGCTCTTTACTTTTGAAGTAGGAGATACCAGGAACATAGCTCTATTCAACTTTGGGTCTCAAACCCTAAGTGAGCTTGAAGTGTGGCATAAGAGACTTGATCATGTGAATGAAAGAACCTTGAAGGATATATGCAGGGATCAAAGTGTTCTAGGACTGCCGAACATATCAAAGCAACACATGATCAACAGGTGTGATGCATGTCAGATTGGGAAGGCACAAAGACAACCATTCAACCACAAAGGCTACATCCACAACAACTTATTGGACTTAGTACATACAGATGTATGGGGACCAAGTCAAGAACCTTCATTGGCAGGATCAAGGTATTATGTCTCATTTATTGACGACCATAGTAGATGGACTGCTCTATACTTTATCAAGAGTAAGAATGAAGTATTTGATTGCTTCAAGAAGTATCTTGCACATGTGGAGAATCATACAGGTAGATCACTAAAGAAGCTCAGATCTGATGGAGGGGGAGAATACTTCTCCAAAGATTTTGATGAGTTCTTGCAGGATAAAGGTATCAAAAGGGAAGTGACTACCAGGTACTCTCCTCAACTAAATGGAATTGCAGAGAGGAGAAACAAGACATTGGTTGGATCAGCCTGAACAATGCTTGAAGAGAAGAAGTTGCCACATTATCTATGGGCAGAAGCTATTTCAACTGCAGTGTACCTTGTCAATCGACTACCATCCAAATCACTTCAAGGTATGACTCCTTATGAAGCATGGCATGGAAGAAAACCTAGTCTTGGACATTGCAAGGTTTTTGGTTGTTTAGCTTATGTTCATGTACCATCACAAATAAGAGGTAAGCTAGATGAAAGGGCAACAAAGGCAGTGTTTATTGGATATGATTCAACTCAGATGGGTTACAGGTTCTTCAATCCTTCAACCAAGCAATTCGCTACAAGTAGAGATGTTGTGTTTGAAGAACACAGGTCTTGGTATGATGAAGACAAACAAAAGGTAACACTACCATATGATCTTGATTCTGACTCTCATCAATTAGGAAGGAAGCATGATACATAGGTCCAGGATCCAAGAAGTGATACAGACGATGACCAAGATGAAAGAGAAAGGGATTACAAGCTATGGAAGTCAAGAGGCAAAGCAAAGATGCAAGAGGTTGGAGAATGCTCCAAACAAGCACCTAGAAGATCAGCAAGAGAGAAGACACAACCAGAAAGGTATGGATATGATTCCACATTTGTTACAAAGCATTCAATCTACTTGGCAAAAGACTCTATTTCAAAGGAACCCTCAACCTATGAAGAGGCAAAGGGAAACCCTAATTGGGAAAAGGCCATGAACGAAGAGATAGATGCATTGAAGGAAATGGACACTTGGGATTTTGTTCCAATGTCGCCGAATCAAAAGGTAATTGGTTGCAGATGGGTATACAAAGTTAAAAGAAATTCAGATGGATCAGTTTGCAGGTACAAGGCAAGATTAGTTGCCAAAGGATGCTCACAAACTCATGGTATAGACTATGAGGAAACATTCTCACCAGTTGCAAAGATGACTACAATCAGGACATTGATAAGTGTAGCTGCTGCAAGGAATTGGAGACTCCTCCAACTTGATGTGAAAAATGCATTCCTAAATGGTTGGATAAGTGAAGAGGTATACATGTCACAACCACCAGGTTTTGAAAACCCTAATCATCCATCTTATGTTTGCAGACTTAAGAAAGCATTGTATGGATTGAAACAAGCTCCAAGAGCTTGGAATTACAGGTTGGTTACATATCTTCAAGATCAAGGGTTCAAAGCTAGCAGCTCAGATCCTTCTCTATTCATCAAAAGGGATCACAATGAGGTTATCTATCTATGTGTATATGTAGATGATATTATTGTGACAGGTGATGATCTAAATGGCATTCAAAGGATCAAGAGACACATGCAAGAGGAGTTCAAAATCAGTGACCTAGGTGAGCTCACATATTTCCTAGGTATGCAGGTGATATATACAGATGAAGGAATGTATTTGACTCAAAGAAGATACATTCAGGATCTTCTTCTCAAGTTCAAAATGGAGAACACTAAACCTGCAGGTACACCTTTGGAGATGAATCATAAACTTAGTGTTTATGAAGGTGAGAAAATTGAAGACATTAAAGAGTATCAAAGTTTGGTAGGTAGCTTGATATATGCTACTCACACAAGGGCAGACATCTCATATAGTGTGGGAGTGCTTAGTAAGTTCATGCACTCACCAAGAAGACCACACATGGATGCGGCTAAGAGAGTACTTAAGTATCTCAAAGGTACAATCAACGAAGGTATATTCTATCCTTACTCTTCCGATTTGGATATCAAAATCTACTCAGATGCAGATTGGGCAGGAGCTAAGGATGATAGAAAAAGTACATCTGGTTACTTAGCATTTGCAGGTTCGAAGCTAGTGTCATGGAGTTCCAAGAAGCAACCAACAGTTGCTTTATCCTCAACTGAAGCAGAGTACAGAGGCTTGACCATAGCAACTCAAGAGGCAATATGGTTAAAAGCATTGTATACAGATTTGGGACTTGTGAGTTCCAAACCTCACATATTTGGAGATAATGTAAGTTCCATGCATCTAGCGGCAAATCCTATTTTTCATGCGAGAACCAAGAATATAGAAGTCCATTATCACTTCATCAGGGAGAAGCTCATGGCAAAGGAGATTGACATTTCTTTTGTTCCGACTGAAAAGCAAGTAGCAGATATGATGACGAAGGCACTTGATGGAATAAAGCTTTGTAGATTCAAAGCTATGGCAGGTATTCAACCTATCAGAGAATGAAGACTCAAGCATACTTTAGCTTGAGGGGGAGCTGTTGGAACATCAAGCTTACACTATGCTTGAGGTGGATTTGATCTACATCAAAGGCTATTGCGTCGAAAGAATATCCGTTGGAGAGTTCTTTTTCATATGCTCATTTATTGTATTTTTTGAGAATATTTTGATGGCTCATTTACCGTTGTAAAAGCCTTGAGTTGTACACATGTAAAGGTACAAATATAGGGCCAAAATCCCACGAAATTTTGGTGGTTGAAGTTGCATTCAATCAAGCAATCAATCACCTAAAAGTAGATCAATCAAGATCTTCACTTTTCCTAGATTGTAGGGAAGTGAATTGATTCCCTCCAATAACCATTCCCACCTTCATTTGAATTCAAATTCAAGTTGTAAAAGTCGTGGAACACTCCTAGAGGCTATATAAGGAGTTGAAATCACTTGTACATTACATGGAAGCAATATACATACACTTGTGACCATCATTGTCTTGCTCCTTCAATTTTCTGCATCATCTTCTTCGCCAATAGTAATCTTGCAGAGGCTGCTGCTCTCTCGTCAGAGCTCCAAATTGAGTGCAAGAGGACTCATTGGAAAGGGATCAGTGTCTAGTTTATGCCTGTAAATTTTCAAAGCATTTGGTTCAGCAGATTTGGAGAAATCTCAGTTTTTCTGCCTCGGGGTCAATCTCTGCGTATTCCTGAAAAATAGGAGGTACCACCGGTGAATGTCGCATTCATTCCTATAGCATATTTTGCTTATTCCTTATACTTTTGTGCATTCCATACACTCAACCCTATGTGTATCACTCCCATAAAAGGATTTTTTCTAATTGTAATCACGCTGGTCGCTATGGGCATTTGAAGTTCATTGTCTCTTCCATAGATAGTTAGTTTTTTGAGCTAGTCAACCCGCGAACCTATCTGTTTTGTATCGACTCATTCTCCTTGATGCTCCAAGGTAGATAGTGTGTTTCTTTGCACTTATAGCATGCCTATAAAGTCTATTTGAGTCTCCAAAAGCTCAAGGGCTGGTCTTGTGCCGGTTGGCTTGACCAAACTTCATCACTTCGAAACGCACTTTTCTACCTTCGACAAGCTTCTCCAAGTTCTTTCAGAGGCAACTCTAGAACACCTCAATGCTGTTCATACCATTATGTACAAATGCATTCATGTCATCGACAAAGAGTCTCGCAATCATTTAGTCGTGATCTAGAGGTAGGGAAAGACCCTTGAGATTGCCATCGTCCATGTGATGCTTTAATAGGCGACTGAGGCCATCAGAGGCAATAGCGAAGAGTAGTGGAGCTAGTGGGCAGCCTTGCCTGATAGATCTTTTTAAACGTATGGGCTCAGAGAGTTTACCGTTGATATTTATTCTTGTTGAAGCATTTCCGAGAAGAGTGGAAACCATCTTCGTGAACTTTTGGCTGCATCCAAAGTCTTTTAGTGATTGAAGAATAAAGTCCCATTCCAGTCTGTCATATGTTTTGTCGAAGTCGATCTTAATGAATACCAGATCTTGTGCAGACTCCTCAACAAACGTAAGGCCCTCCCAAATATCGACAATTGCTTCAACTATAGATCTACCTTTGATAAAACCTTTCTGGTCCTCACAAAGCCATGACTTTAAATGACAAGAGATTCTATTGGCGATAACTTTGGCAATTATCTTGTATCCAGTTTGGAGCATGGTAATCGGCTGCCAGTTTTTCAATTTTGTTCTTTTTTTAATATAAAGGAAGTTCGGCATTAGCCTACTCTCCCGGACTTGAATTAAATAAAGAAAGAAAAGTACAAGAGAATGGGACTAGTGCCCACGGGACCCCCTAAATCCCACAAAGCAAGGGAAGCTTTTATAGAGCTTAGATGGCATTACAAAGAAGGTTAATCAGCCTCTCATCACCCTCATGCGGGGCCCACTTGGGTTTAAGCTTGTTATTGATCAAAAGGAGAACTTGATGATGCCTGAAGGGGGGGGATTTCTTACAGTTAACAATCCTTTTGCCAAGGAGGAATAATGATTTCTCAATTGACCACTCCTTAGGGGAGTCACCGAAGTTGAGAGCACATCTTTCCCACCATATTTTCCATAGGACCTCCCCTCTGATGGCGTTCCAGAGGGTCGCGGAGCAGCCGATCGCTTCTCCCAGCAGGGCTTGCTACCAACTGAGATGTTTCTGAAGTCTAATTTTCATTCCAACCATCTGCCAGAGTCTGTTGGAGTTGGGGCAGGTAAAGAAGATGTGTGGGACATCTTCGATAGACCGGTAGCAGCGTTTGCACCAGGGAGAAATCCCACAAAGTTTGCTAGCCTTAAGGTTGGTCCAGATTCCATGATGAAGAATTTGCCATAAGAGGACATACTTTTTGATTTCTATGAGGGGGTGCCAGATAGCCATGAACTTCATGTCCCACCGAAGCCGGCTCCATGACAGGCACCACTTCTTATTGAGGTTAACCTGATAGTCACTCATTTCTTTGATGTTCGGGATTTTCGATAGGCTATTCCCATTGTGCCATTTGAGACCAAGCGAGCTCGATGTGTCGTGTCGCATGAGAAGGCATGTTTTGTGTCGATCCCAGGCGAGACATCTGCTTTGCAAAGTGTTCCATTCTTTGTACAAAATGTTGATGCAAGGGTCAATATCCTCGAAGTTGATCCAGCGGTTGGTGTCATGTTTCCAGAGATGTTTCCATTTTTTGAATCCTTTGTTTCAATTTTGTTCTTATCTCCCCTTTTGTGAATTAACTTGATGACACCATTATTAAGACACTCAGGGAGGGCACCAAAGGAGAGAGCCTCTTGCCACAGCAGACGTAGCACGGTGGCTACCACATGCTTGAAGGACTTGAAAAACTCATTGGTGAGGCCATCAGGACCCGGACTTTTTCCATTGGGAAGAGCATCAATAACCTCGATAATTTCGTTCTCAGAAATGTTAGCATCCAGCAGAGAAGTCATGTTCTGTGGGATTCTAGATTGAGCAACCCTTGAGATGGTTGCCATGCTGTGAGACATGGTGTACGTTGCTTGCATACCAATTTCTCTAATGTTCAGAACTTCCGTACTGTAAAGTGATTTTACAGAGATTACTGTGGCGTGAAATCATGTGGTCTGACCGAACACTCGAGCAAAGCATATGCAGTTCATTAGTTTAGCCGCTGCTGTTTGCGTTCCGCGTACTTACACATCTCTTAGAGTATTGAGGTTTAGAACGCGTCTCTCTCTCTCTCTCACACACACAGAGAAATGTGTCTTGGGATTTAGAACGCCTCTGCCTGCGTATTGGGATTAAGTACGTCTCTCTCTGTCTCTCTCTCGGAGACAAATGTGTTTGCGTATTGAGATTTAGAAGTCTTGAGATGATTATAGAAGTACCCAAGTTGTGGACGCAATCATGCAATGAGTCGTAGGCATTTTATATCTGTAATCAAGGTAATGTGCAGAGAATTATGATATCGTACTTGCATTCGCATATTCAAAGCTGGCGGGGACTCAAGGCCCAAGGGAGTCAGCCTTCAGGGAGGTACGGTAGAATGCAGATTTTCAGATGCGCACATGAAAAGACGTATCGAGCATCATATGAAGCTCTCGCATTGAAGTACGCTTTTCCATATTATCCGGAGTGCAATGGCCAATCATTCAAGCCTCTTACAGTTGTTCTGGAATGTTATCATGTGCATCTCTCTCTCTCTATCTCCCATAATCACATACACAGATACAGATAGACCCACATACACGCTCAGAACCCCAAGGAGGCGAATGTGAAATGCGTGTGGTACCAGAACATATATAGAACGAAAATAGTCCTTACTCTGTTTAGGGATCCATCAACACATGATTTTGCACTTTTGAGTGTTTTATGAAATCATTACCTCTTGTTAATTTACACATCCAAGAATCTACAACAAGGTACTCGGGTCTGAAAATCGAAGCTTCTCTAAGGACGCAAAGCATACCTCTGCGAGCAAAGTGTACCTCTACGATTGCTACTTTTCAGTATTGACATCATGAGTACATGTGGTCCAGAGTGTTGTTGCAACCAACAAGAAAGTATTAACGAGAGGCTTTTGTCGCTCAAATCATGGATATACTTGTTAAAGGAGGAGATATCATCATCAACAATAGGCTCAATCCCACAAAAACATCACGAAAGTTTCTTCTTTTTTGAGAAAAGCATTTAAATTCTAAACGAAGACAAGATACAAGAAAGTTAGAAAGCAAGCAAAAACAAGAAGCCTCCAGAAACGCTCATGAAAGCGACATTGAATCGCCCGACGAGCGAAGAAGAAGTTAAGGGGCCCCATAACCCAGAAGCCGATGAAGAAGGGTTCACAAAAGTCAGAAGAAGAAGGAAAAGAAACCCCAGTGCGACATCTGAGCGAAACCAAATGCCAGATATCCCCTCAAATAGCCTGTTTTGCAATTTGGAAAAGGAGATCAATGAGCTTGATTACCGAGGTAGGAACCTGTTTGAAGTGGACACCAGCGACCAAACCCTAGAGATCCCTAACAATAAAGAAACCTACCAGGAGGGTTACACTATAAGCAAAGAAGACATCTTTACCACTAGTAACAAAGACAACATGGATAGTGAAAGTTCCATCATTGGATCGACTATCCAAGGAACGGTTTCCAGTTCTTTCGAACAGGAGGCATCCCGCAAAGGGAAACAACCTATTGAGCTACCTTGGAAAAGCCCCCACAAGAACAAACTGCTAAGTCGGGACCCCCTCCCGAGAAAAAAGAAAGACGAATCCAAGAAGAGAAAGGATAAGGCCCCCTCTCACAAAGAGGGTAACTTACTATAATGGTCATCATCTCATTAAGTGCTAGTATCCCTCAAGAGCGACCATAATTGGTCAATGGCTTCACGACACTAGCCTAAACCCAGAATTTATGTGTATTCAAGAGACTAAAATTGATGGAGCAGACCTCCAGAAACATCGTAGACATGTCTCCTCGACCCATGTTTGGATTTCGACATCACACTTGGAGGGGTCTGGTGGGATGGCAATCCGTATTAATCAATTCTAGTTTGAAAAGCTTGAGTAGTCCATTGAAGATGAGAGCCATCGACGGATCACCGTTTCCTTTGGTGCCCCCTTTTGTTTTAATTTAGTTTCTATGTATGCCCCTAATGGGGACATGGAGAGACTGAACACCTGGGCCTCCTTGGACTCGCCTTCCCACAACGTGCTGATTTTTGGTGGCTCCAATATGGTGGAGGACCCTATGGACAGATGGAATGGCAAGGGTCGAGTCATTGTCAATCGCAAGAAAGAAACATGGGACAAAATCAAACTACACTTGGATTTGGTCAAATTCAAAAATTTGAATGGCTTTTCATGGTCAAATCTCCAAGCAGGCAAGGACTTGAGGAAAGCTAGACTAGATAGATGCTACATTGCTCAGAACATTATTCATCAGTGGGGCTGCCCTTCCTTCTCGCAATGCACTAACCTAGCCATCTCTGACCACTACCCGATTGTTATCGCTTTCCAACCTTTCACCAAAATCTGAAAGGCTTCCTGGTTCCATGTGTGCACGACCTTCTTCTCTCTCCCCTACGTCCGTCAAGAAATTGCTGATGTGTGGAAGGAGGAGTTCACCTCTAGCTCACCCCCAGCCAAGTGCTGGAGACATGCCATCGATAAGTCGCAGTAGATCATGATCAGAACCAAGAAGATGCTCAATTCTGTTCGGCAAGCACGTAGAGAAGCTCTATATCATAGACTCTAGAGACTTGAGGAGGAAGTGAACAAAGGAAAAGCTCAATCCCAGAATGGTCTACGAAAAATCAGAGCGCTGCTGAGATATGAGGAAGAAATTCAAAGGAAAAATTTGCAAATTTTCTTCAAGGAGTGGTGAGTTGGCAAGGCTGACAAACCCACCAAAGAGATGTGCTGCATCCTTAAAATGAAACAAAACAGAGAATCGATCCCCCTATTTCTAGACTCAGATGGCAATGTATGCAATATGGAAGAAAATAATTTTGGGATCATTGAAGGGCAGTTTACAAGACTCCTGGGGACCTCGACCCCCCTATCCCACCAAAGACTGGACTGCATGGCAACCATATCTAGAGTTTCGTCTCATAGGATCCCACTCAACCTTCATTCCTTGCTTGATGCCCCTATCTCGGAAGCAGAAACCATTGAAGTCATTGATGCCCTCCCTTGTGGTAAAAGCCCGGGGCCAGACGGGCTCACTAATGAGTTCTTTAAGTCCTTCAAGTTGGTGGTTGCCGCCCCTCTTGTCTGGTTTAGCAAGAGGTGCTCGAGTTTGGCATGCTTTCGACTTGTCTTAACAATGGCATTATCAAGTTAATACACAAAAAAGGGGAAAAGAACAGAATTGAGAACTAGCGTCTCATTACGATGCTCCAAATGGGATATAAGTCATTGCCGAAGTCATAGCCAATAAAATTTCTAGCCATCTGAGAGCATGGTTAAGCAAGGACCAAAAAGGTTTCATCAAAGGCAGGCCAATTTTGGAAACCATTATAGATATCTGGGAAGGTCTCGACTTTGCAAATGAGTCAAGACAAGATGTGGTCTTCCTCAAGATCAACTTTGATAAAGCCTATGACAGGCTAGAATGGGACTATCTTCAGCAGTCACTTAAAGATCTCGGAGCTAGTAAAAAATTCACCAAGATGATCTCGACCCTTCTAGGAAACATGTCTACTCAAATCAATGTTAATGGCAAACTTTCGAAGGTGATCAAACTTAGAAGATCAATTAGACAAGGGTGCCCGTTGGCTCCCCTTCTCTTTGCCATTGCCATGGAAGGGCTTAGCCAGCCGGTGGAGCATCAGGTGGACGCAAGTAATATCAAAGGCCTTCAATTGCCTCATGACCACGGCCACATCACCATGAGACATTTTGTAGATGATATGAACACATTTGTCCACAACGATAGTACCAGCCTGGAGACGTTCTGGAGATGCCTTGATACTTTCTACGTGGCCTCCGAATCCAAAATAAACCATTGTAAAACCGCTTTCAGAGCTATTATTGGGATCCAACCTCACCTTCTCATTGATCATGGCTGTCATGCATGAGGGATATGCATATACATACATGAATGCATACATACATGAATGCATATACATACATGAATGCATATACATACATGAATGCATATACATACATGAATGCATATACATACATGAATGCATATACATACATGTATGCATACATACATGAATGCAGGCAAGATTTCAAAGAGTATGATATAAGATGCTCACTACCTTATATTCCAATGTCAAATACAATGTGTGAATATGATACAATCTGACAATATCTAAATCTAGGCAGAATTAGGAACTAGATATAAGAGATTGTGTGCGTAAGGGGTATGGAGTATGTGTATGTGAGAATATGGAGAATATGAATAGTTTAGAACTATTTTATAGCAAACCAAGATTTTGATTATCCCTAAATCAGAAACTAGTGAATGAACAAGTGAGGACACATTTAGACTCATTTAGACTTGTTACTCACATTATGTTGGCTGACACAAACTCCTCCAGATGTCTCTAGATTTAGAGTATAACTCCTCCAAGTTTGTAGAACTCCTCCTCCTTGATCCCCTCCAAGATCACCAATGATCTCCAATGATCTCCAATGATCTCCAATGCTAGAGCTTCTGGAAATTGGAGTGATGATTTGGAACAATAAGCCTTGAGCCTCTTATAGAGCTTTGATATGATCCTCCAAAAGCAACAACAAAAAACATACAATCGTGTTTTTTCATCATCTGCCAAAACGACTTTTCAAAAAAATCTCCCATGCAATTTCCTATGTTGCACCATTAGGGATCAAACTCAGCTCCATAGTTTTGAAGCATCTTCATCTATCCACTTTGTCACCATGCTTTTCTTGTAGAGGACTTATAAAGAACTCATCATATAGCAACTCGAGTTGACATTGGGACATTGTTTCCAACAATCTCCCCTTTAATGTCATAATGGTACAAGGTTTAATAGCCTACGAAAATTCTAATAATATATCTTTTAACTGATTTCCACTCAATCTTAAGCTGGGTGTGCATGAACCTCGATACTTGAGAGACTAAAAACTGAATGTTTGGACATGTATTACATAGATATATCAAGCAACCAACTAGTTGACTGTATAATGTAGCATCAAATGGTTCTGAATCTACTTTTGATTGTAATAACACATTGACATCCATAGGTGTCTGCATAGGCTTGGAATCTATCATCTCAAACCTTTCTAATAAAATCTCAATGTATTTCTATTGTGTCATTTAGATGCACTCATCTCTATACTTGAACTGAATCGAAAGATAATGAAAAAAACCTAAATGATTTACATCAAATGTATGCTTAAGATGTGCTTTAAAATACTGACGGTCTAAATCCTTGGGAGTTGTCATGATCATATCACCAACATATATGATAATAATAATCAAAACATCTTTTTCAACTTTGATATAAAGAGTGGGAGCTGCATCTGAGTTTTCAAAAGCAATAGATAGAAGATAGAAATGTATCTTCTCATACCAAGCTTTTGGTGCTTGCTTTAGTCCATAGAAAGCTTTAATAAGCTTGCATACTAAATACTCTTTACCTATCACTTCAAAACCTTCTAGCTACTTAACATCATTTGGGGAAAATGGAACCTTGCATGGGCCTTTTAGTTTAAGAGATGATTAGTGATGGACCAATGAAAAGAGGGTGGTGGCCATAGTCTACTCCCTTAATCACCTAGTCTAGGCATAGGATACCCTTGTTTCTTTGTGGTGAAAGGTGGTATGAATGACTAAAAACCACGAGTTCTTCTACAAAAGTGGTTTGATAGGCCTAGATTTTGAACCATAGCCATTGGATGAACTCAAGGATCTAATGGCTCATGTTAAATATCACAATAAAGTTGGCATACACTTTGGTCCCTGAGATGTGGAAACGATCTAATGGTGTAGCTTGAAGATCTTGAATGATTGCACCTTAATATCTGCATCATTGGATGGACTTAAAAGGGAGTGGTCCAAATTCATTTGTCTTGAATTTTGGATTCCTTTGAGTTTCATCCATTGGATCACTTCTTGATCCAATGGTTGTGAATCCTTATTCTTGAGAGGATCCCAAGATCAATTCATAGCCATCAATTCTTGGTCCATCGGATGTAGGATAATTCACCCCACCACAAAATTTCCCCTTCTCTTTTGTCTATTTTTGCTAGTCTACACAGTCTCTCACTTCATTGAATGCGTCAAAATTTTTCTTTTTGTGATAGACAAACTCCTACCAATCCAAGCCTTTGAGAGCTCAAGCTTGTATTTGCAATGTAGATATGAATCTTGGATCCCTCGTTGATCAGATGCATGCTGTTGTAATGAAGATATTTCACCTCAGGTTTAGACATATTTCAAATGAGGTTGAAGTGTCCAAATGGACATATTTCTCGTCGGGTTCACTTCTCATGAAGGGCTCTATTGGATGGATCAATTCCAACTGCCAATGCTCCAAATAGATGGTACAAGTAGGGTGCTTTGGGAAACTTAAGAGGTAGAGTTCAAATATAGACACTCATAGATAGACAAATAAGCTCCTAGACATTAATCAGATCACTTACACAATTCATCATCATAAGACATAATATATATGGGAATTTGGAAATAGAAGAGATATATGAATATTGGAGAAACATTCATCATCATATGAGATATGGAAGAAAGTGAGATAAGAGAGATGGAGATAATGGATTCATCATGGATCATGTGAGTTATGCAAAAAAGAAAAGATAGGCAAGATAGAGATGGATGGAATCATGATTGATTTTTATTACTCTCATTTTCACTTTTATTATTATCTTCATTGTTAATATCATGATTCAAATGAGCTTTTAAATTTTTAACCTTCTCTTGATCAAATAAATTTTCATTTTCTAGAATGTTTGAATCACATAATTCATAATATTTATCATGTTTCTTTTTCAGTTGTATTGATTTTTCATATTTTTGCTCATCCTCTTCCAATCTTTCTTGTTACATTTGTTCAACATTTTGTTTATCCAATTTTATTTGATCGCCTTTCCTTTCATCAAAAAACTTGACTTGATTATCAATTTCTCTCTTAGTCTCTTGTTCAAAATATTTTTCATCGTCATATCTCTTCGGTCTCCATTGTTTTCTAAAATTTTAAATGTTCTTGGCTTAGATTTTGTTTGCTCAAAATATTCCTTCATCCCGCCTCTTTCTAAGTTCAAGTGCAAAGGGGAATGATCATGGTAATTACAAATTTTCCTTTCAACTTCAATGACCAATTTAAGTCTACAAGCATTCTTATATGCATTAGATTCCCAAGATATATATCCAAATTGATCACACCAAAAACATATTATTTACAAATACCAATATGATTATTAGTAGCCATACTAGAATCAACCCCATCCTAGATTTGAAATTTCATATCAACCTAGAACTCATATTGCACTAGGGCAACAACCTCCTCCTCCTTCAAATATAGTCGATATCAACTATGTTGTGGTAGAAGACAATCAAGATTGAGCCCTAGTACCAATATTGATTACTAAAGTCCATCACATGTGAATAGTTTTGTTTCCATTCATGAAGAGAGTATACCAGCCTAATAAAAATATTCTATAGAGCACCTAGAGGTATACCAGTACTAAGATTATCCACCTAAAACCAATTGAGAACCTGAGTATACAAATGTGATGTATACCAACCCTAATCACAAACCCATAGCTAGGCTAGTCAAACAACAAACCTTGAGAGACCCATATTTTGGATGGGAAGGGGATCACTTTATTCATGACTTCCCATATCCACCTCATAATGGAATTCTCAGTAACATGTTAGTATTCAAATCTATTTCCCTGATTTTGACAAAATTCATCTCATCAAAGATTTCTTAGAGAATCTTTCTAGTGTTGCAAAGTACTCCCAAGTGAATTTAGTAGAGATATTCATCAAATTGGCACCAAGTGTAGAAGAAAAGGACTTAGTTTAGGCAACTCACATATGGAGCATAAAGTAACCCAAGACATCATGTTCTAGTAAACCCCTAGATATGGGAAGAGTAAAAGAATCATGATAATTGGATGACCCTAGCAGGAAGAAGCCTAGAACTTGGAGAGATGTTAGAGATAAGACAAGGCATGTTGGACAAAGAAATGTATAGAGTTAGAAGCTTTCCTTAAGGAAACAAAAGAAAAAATTATGGTGTTTGCATCTAAAACTTCACCTCTCTCTATCAATAGCCAAAGCAAACCCTCAACTATTCCTTTCCATCATTGTACACCCTCAATTTCTTCCATCCCGGGTGCATGACACTGCTACCTATAGAAGATGTTCTATTGATTACCAAAACTTAAATTCCCTTTTAGTATTTCATATTCAAGGTCCATACAAGTATAAGACGTGTTGAATACATGGTACATTCAAATGGGAGGAGTCATAGTGGTGACTCTCTAGTTATGAATAAAACCAAAAAGTTTACAATTTTGAGGATAGAAACTCTTAAAAGTGGGGAAGAAAGTACCAAAACTTGTCAAGAACTTTTACAATTAATTACATATATAAACTTGGGATTTAGAAGATGGGGATAAAAGAAAATCTTTTAGATTTTGAGGAAAGAGGAAGCTGCTAAAAAACAATTCCATGGCATGCTGAAGTCAATGGAAGTGGGATCCCATCAAGCTCACCAAAGTGTTTGACAAAAGATGGTTGCAACCACGAGGTTAAATAGAGCATGCCAAAGGCCATACTTTTATAAGAGAAGTGGTGTAAGATAGAATTTGAAATTCTAAGTAGAAGTGTGCAATACATGATAAGTCTGTGGAAGGTGAAACTTGTACTCACCTATCCTTCTAGGTATTTTTGAGGTAAATCCAAAAGCATTTGTAGATGCCTCGATTTCAATAGTAGAGAAATTCCCAAAAAAAGACCTAGGGCAAATATTTAAATAATTTGTTAGAATGGAATCTAAAACAGAAGAATAAATGCTTTTTTAGTGAACATTAGTTGAGTAAGAACTAACCAAGTCTTGAATATATTTCAAGATACTTGGAATTACACTAGAAAAATTAGAAGTGAAGGATGGATGTTTATTCCATCAAAAGGTTTAAAGCTTCCAATATAATCTTGGGGTAATTAAGATCATAGACTAATCTTGTGTTGGAAGCCCTAGAAACCTAAGCAAGATGGAAAACATACATGTAATTCCTTTCCTTCAAATTCTTGTAAAGAGGATTTAGGCAAAACATACTTGATAGATAGATAAAGTTTTTGGAATAAAAAAAAATAATCCACACATCTATGTTGAATATAAAATATGGTGGTATAGGACAATATACTTTATATTCACATTAATGTAGGAATAATGATATGGAACATCAAACCGAGATGCTAGGTATCTTTTATTATTTGTCTTATGACTTGAAGTGAGACTCAATCCAAATAGAATTAAAACTTCATAGATAAAATGTAGTTATGTGATGGTCAAGAGTATGACCAGAAAATACTTCAAGTACCAATCGGTTGGAAAGTTTGAAGATCATGAAGTTGAAAGCACTTTCAAGGATCTTCATAAAGGTTCTCTATAAGAGTAGTATAGTCTCATTTAAGTTATAAGAATTCCAAGTGAGGATTTTATAGATCTTTATAAGAAATTCTACATAGATTTATGAAGAGAAAGAACTTCAAAAGATTCTTTTAAGAAAGATAAGTTTGAATAAATCACTTAGTTGCTAGTATGACTAGGTAAATAAATAACTTGACTCAAATTTATGCCTTTTACTATGATGAGGTGTCAAGAGACTATAAAAATGATTGACTTAGAAATCAACATAATTGAAGTTAGCCTTATTTAATCCTTAAAACCCTTGCTAACAGTGCAATGAGGTGAATCTATCTCTTGAATTCGAAGCTATATACTAGAATTGGCATTGTAATATATAAGAGTATCAAGAAATTGCAATAATGACTAATTTAGTATTGAGATATTTGAAGCAAGAATAGTTTTAGAGTAAAATTAAAAATCATCAATATTTACTTAGTGGCTCAAGGCACTGATTGTTTATAAACTAGCTTTTGGTAGATGGATAATGGTTAAAATTTACCCATAGAATCATTTTGAGAATTCGACTTTAAGCTCATAAAAATTAGAACTGATGCTTCAAAACCTTCATTAGACTAGATCTTTGAAGTATTGAGTCCCATCTAATTTGAATCAAATCACTTTAGGGTCTGAGAAGTTGAATCCATCATACAAAGTTTTCGTTCTTCCTTCTTGTTTTTTTGAACCTTGGATTTCACTATGAACAAACTATTGAAGTTATTTCTAGACCAAGTTCAACAGGATGGAATAGATAGATAAATTAAACACCAAAGGTGCATGCTTTGTATAGAACCCATTCAACGTTAGAAGACACCTGAGTTCAAGAGATCTCATTCATCCATTGGCTATCGCATTAACATCGATTGATGACGAAATAATCTAAAGTTTTGTTAAAGAAAAAAGAGTTAGGGATTGTTTCTAGTTCTAACAATTCCAAAGAAGTTATGTCTTTGAGGAAGTACCATAGTGTTAATCATTCAAAGTTGGTTGCCCAAAGAAGCAAATGAAACACTTCTTGCATGCATTCTACATTAGACTCTAAAGGCCAATAGGAAATGGTAGTCCTATTACTAGGAAAATAAATTAGTGGATGTTGGTTAGGAAGTGGGGGATAGTAAAACACATCTAAGCTCCATGTTTTGGTCAACCTAAATATAAGGAGATTTTTTAAAGTCTTAAACTAGTGATAGATCCATCTATTTTTCTAGGTGCAGGCACAAGTAATGCATAAAAAAGGACCTACATAGGAAATTAGTTGGAGAGTCTTAGAACCCATGTTTGTGCTTTGGATGACCAATTCACACATAAAAAACATTGAATTAGGTAATGATTTTTGAATCAACCCTTATCATTCTTTCCATACTTTGCACTTGATTTAGTGTTTCATGTGCAAAGCTAGGTAATGTTGGAATGATATGGGTAGGGGTTAGCCCACACATGGACTCCCTCTTTTCAAATCCAATGTAAGATAAAATCTGGATTTGATAAAGAGCTGACTCTAGGAGATGAAGACCATGATCAACCAGAATGGTCATGCGGCACATGGTAATACTCCACGTATTATACCTACAGACATTTGTGAGGATGAAAATGTGAAAATGGGGAAGAATGCTATACAAATATGGGTCTTGTTTGGCAATAGAAATGGGTCTTGAGGGTCCAAAGTCACTTAAAGAACCCTTGGACCTTATTGAAAAACCCTTGGGAAAGTGTCTCCAAGACAATGGTTTGAACCCTTTGTTAGATATGCTCAATGCCTCAACCTTATGTAGTAGCACCATTGTTCCACGAAACTCTATTATCTAAGACCCCCATTATGAGGAGAAGCCATGTGAGACTGTTGGACATTGTTAGGTTCTTGATTTTTAGGTTAGATGAGATCTAGATTATATTGTAGATGGATACTTAGGAAGATTACCTCTAAATCATTGAATTTGGGGTTGATCCTATGTGAGGATCAGCCTAAATCAAGGTCTAGAACCGCAATTAGCTTTTTTTTTAAAACTTGGGGAAGGGTCTATTTTATGTGGTCCCTAGGATCTAGACTTGATCCTTGGTGTGGATTAAGCAGGATAAGCGCTACAAACAAATGGTTATTGATCCTACCCTTCTACCATTGAGTTCACCCCACCCTAGAACATGGGTAAGCCAACTTAGGCTTGGAGGACCTTCTAAGGATGGTCCCTTTCCACTTTCAATTATAGCCACATCTCTTGTGTTATTTGCATGATTATCAATATCTCTCGTTCAATATAACCTTGATCCTATATATGTGTTGTGGTAACCTCTACATGGTATTGGAGTTGCGCCACTAGCCCATCAGTCACTCATTATTCATCATTTTGTTTTTCTTACATGGTATGAGAGCTTGGGAAGGTATACAAGGTTGTAGAGATCATGGATGCCAAGGAATCAACTCTAGAATTTGTGGAAGGAATGCTTCAACATTCAATCTTGGGAGAGGCAAATGATTCAAATGAAAATTTTGTGGTAGGACATGAAGTATATCTAGGAGTTACTACGAGGTAAGAAACCAAACATGCATTTTAAATTTAGAAAATCAATTGGAAGTAGAGAAATTTGCAGAAGGAGAGAAGGTTAAGGCATCCATTTCTCCGATAAAGAAGCCATGTGATGGAATGGATTGTGAAGGGATAGAGAAGACTAGCAAGGGGATAGCTCAAAGGTGTCTCCAAAATTCTCCAACAAAGTATGATGGAAGACTAAGTACTCTCAAAACTTAGGTGATACCTCAAGCTTTGATATTTGAGGAGTTTTATTCAATACTAATGGAGGAGCATTTGCATCTTAAAACCTAAGTAAGAAGAGGCTAGGGAGAAGCTACATTTTCCACCAATGCATCAGGTAAAGGCGGTTCCTCAACCAAAGATAAGAGTGCAAAGAGGATTAAGAAGAAGATTGAAGAACAATTCTTCCATTCCAAAAGGAAGGTAAAGAAAATTGTAGATGTTCATGTCAAGAAGATAGATGAAGAGTGTAAGGAGGAGACAATAGATGCAACTGAAGCAAAGTTGATATGGTCCTCAACACAAGAAGAGTCAATTGTGGATTCATGGGTACTATAAAATGTTGAATCTCACCACATGGACAATGAGAGAGGTCACTCTAGTTCTATGCAGCCTCAACAAAAACCCATCATAGTGATGGGGATAGTATAGAAGGAGATGAAAAAGTAAAGTATTGGTCTTCATCACTTACCTACAAGGAAAATTTGTATGATGGGCTCCTCTAGTGTTGGTATATGCTAACTTGTGTGGTAAGATGTCTATAATGGCCTTGGGAGGATCTTCCTACTTTGTGATCATTGAGGACTATAGCACGGAGTTGTGGTTGCAATTTCTTCGTGATAAGGCTCATGATGTTGGTAACATTAAAGAACAATCAATATTTGTTGGAAATAAACTAGGGAAAAGTGTGAAGAAGCTTGGAATACAAGGTTGTGGTTAGATCATGTCAAAGGAGTTGGAAGGCTTTTGCAACTACAAAGGGATAAAGTGTCAATCAATGACACCTCACACATCACTGCATGATGGCATCATGGAATGCAAGAGTTACACAATTTTTGAGATGTAAATGTGTATGAGGAGAGGCATGCGATTTCCTAATCAAAATAGAAATATTGATCATGAATATTACATTGGTAAGAATCCATATGTCTCACACTTTCAAATTTTTGAGAGTGTGTGCTATGCCCTTGTCCCAACTAGAAGGAAGAAAAAGCTGGACCTAAAAAGAAAGAGATGCATCTTCTTAGGTCATACTGAAAAGCAAATGGATTTCATATTGTATGACCCGGTGTCGGCGCGAAAGCAATGGGTGGAGCATCAACTCAATCACCAAATCCAACGGCACACACTAGGTGCTTGGAGCGAACTTAGGTGCATTGTAAACTTCAAGAGATTATTAGTAATTCAATTGCAAAATTAATTATTTGTATCCTTAAGAGTTTTGGAAAACTTTATCATTCAATCATTCTAGGAAAACCTTTCAATCATCATTTTGATTGTGAAATCATAGTTCAAAAGAAATACTTGAGTGTTTTCACTTGCAAGGATACATACCCATAGTAAGACTGATTAAGGATTCTAAACTACTAGTTCATTGTGAAGACAATACATCTAAAAGTAAAGAACATAGCTCAATGGAAATCACATGATATGATCCCATATGCGTAGACGGTTCAATTCATAGCATAATAGTTTTCTCTAAACTATTGGAAATTTTTGAATCCATTAGTAGTTGATGGGGAAATGTATGGAGCTATATTCTCTAAGAATTGTAACAATAACATAATTTGGAATAATAAATAACTTCATATACGTTTGCTGACAACTTCTTACCTACACATCTCTCTCTTGTACCTGTCTATGTTGTGGTGTGCCAGTTGTTCTTTTACAACAATCATTATTCCAAGCATCCAACATATTTGGTTTGACACCCTTCATCCAATAATTTCTTATGCACATATCAGAAAATGACTTCAGATAATAGCACAATTAGTCCAATAAGGCGTTGTCTGCTGTAGCATATGCAACACCTATGTAATTGAGTTAGAGTTATCTAGAACCTGCTCATCTGCATATTAGCATGTAATTGATGTGCACTAATTATTAAAATCTTCATGCTTGGCTTATCTATCACTATGGTACTTTTTTGAAAACAAGTATGATCATGATGACTGGAAAGTGATCTCTAATTACGGTTCCAAGTGGACGTTTCTCTATGCTAAATACATACAAGATTTCTACCACAACCAAGAAACAGCTCGATAACTAACAAATAGCAGCTGAGATGTTATGAATGCATGGAACCAAAACTCTGCGATTTTACTTGTATGCAATAAAACAGAAACAATCTATACTTCAGCATCAACAGAGAGTCGTATTAGAAAGATATGTAACCTTACAAATTACCATGCAAGGATGAACAAGAAAAACTCTGTATATTATTGAATTTAAACATATTGCACGCATCTGCTCCTCGATTTTTATGCCTATCGCCTATCAATTTTATCTCTCTTCAAAGTCCCCTTTCGCCATGTTGTGAGATAATTTCCCTTGCTCAATAATAAAGAGCACCAATCAGCAATAATCACGATTAACGCACAGAGTTTTGTCGTAGTGGCAATCGTTCATAGTTGTAGTGTTCCGATAGAGATGGCACAGTGCTGTCAGAATCGAAGTAGGTTGGAGATGGTTGTAATGCTTGTCAGAGTGAGATGTTGAGAAATGGTGCAATCCCCTCCGTGTATTGCCTGATGATCATAACGTCAATTGGCCCTCCTTTTCTTTAGTATCTTAGAATATTGATTAGCAAAGTCGACACATTAGATATGGTTTGGTAGAGATTTTAGAAGTGCATCATGCACGGTTGTCAGAGCATATATAGGGTAATCATATTTTATGGATGGATCAGAACTGCATAAGCCATGGTGCGATCGAGACATCTGTACAGAGCAAAGATCAAGAGTGTCACCAAAAGCAACAAGAATGGGTAGCCAGAAATAATCGTCCATTGGCCTCTTGGTTTTCCTTTTTTTATACGAATGTGCATGCTTCCTCCCTTTTCCATGTACAACTCTGCATACATATGTTTTCTCAAATAAAAGTAGAGTTTTCCTTCCTTCTCCTCAGCATTGCGCTCCTTTCCTCCTCAGCTTTGATCTGCCACCTCTCCTTTCTTTCATTGCACATCTTGCCTTTTTTCTTTTGCTACTCTCGGAGCCAACTTTTTATAATGTGTTTAACTCTAATTTTAGAGTTTGGTTATAATGCCATCCCCTATAGCAGGTCTCGGATCACCTTATACTTTTCACCTATTTCTCTTAATAGCTCAAACACTTCAAACATTGTTGGTCATTCTTTGGGAGATGCTGGGAGCACACACCTACAAGCAATCCCCAAAAATTGAGCAAGCTCGTCCTTAGGTACATAACCTACATCATCAAAGTCACCATTTAGGAATGTACTGATGTGGGTATCTACAAGATTCATCAGGCAAACAAGTCCCAAAATCAGTTATCATTGGCTCAAATTCCTCATCTAAAAGTATACATGAGGCACTTATGTTCCGATGTATGACCCTAGAGTTACAATTATGATGCAGCCATGCAAAACCTTGTGATGCTCCAATTACAACTTTAAATCGCATTGTCCAACATAGCCTGCAATCCTGTGGCATGTCATGAAGTGCTGTTCTTAGACTACCATGCACCATATGCTTATATATAAGTAGTTTTTCTCCGTCCGCCATACAATACCCAAGCAAAGGCACAAGATTCCTGTGTTTTCAGAAGTTGCATCCTTTCCTTTATGTAATAGTGACTTCGTATATCACATCTTCTTATCAACATCACCTTAATGTTTATAGTTACTTTTGTACCACGGACATGAAGCATTTCAATGAGCCAGAGAGTCATGTTTTTTTCAACCTTGGGTAAATCTCTGTTTCTTCAAACCAGATCACAAACAATGATCAATGATCTTAAAATTCTTTATGTGAATGAGTTGCTTTTACTGATTTGTCTTCTAAGTGAGGAGATTATTTCTCTGTGACATTCACCCCCACCAAACCTACACTTCATCCTCAATGGGCCAATTAAACTGTTGCTTCAAAAATAAATTCATCTTAGATATCCGTTTGCTTGATTTTTTATGTGCATGGGATGAGAAGATAAGTGTCTATGCACAGCCTTATAATGTAGCCCCATTGAATGCATACTTTGAAATACATGGAGAAACAAATCATTGGGGTAAAAGGCATTTGATGGTGAAGCTTGTGCGCTCACTCACATACATATTTATGTGCAAATACATCAATCCTTTCAACCTCTTTGTGTGCATAGGTAAAAGTCAATATGTGCATTGATGCAAGGTCATGTAGTGAAACCCTACCATGCATACTCCATGTTCATTTTCAAACAATTGTGGTGCATAAGGGGTAAAAGAGCATTTGATGAGGAAGCTTTTTAAATTCCATTTTTTAAATTGATTGTCATCTTGTAGATTTGTTTATATGTGCTAGTAGATTGTGCAAACTAAAGAAATAAACATGTGTATTTACGCTGTTTTATGCATACTAAAAATGCAATATAGACTAAACATGGTGCAAATAATGGAGAATAGAAAAGAAGACTAAAATGTAGAAAAAATATTACTTAATAATTCTCTCAAATCACTCAAATTCTATTTGCTCTATTCCGTGAAGAAAGTCCTCCAATAAGTTTTCCTGTTTCATAGAATCATCAAGCATTAGTATCCAAAAATACATTTTATTACATAGCTTTCTCACTACAAGTTCTCTCATAAAGTCAATTAAAACCATTTAAGGCACAAGAATCCTTCATGGATCATCATCGGTACCTGTTCATCATATGTAAGATATTTCCCTGTAACAATCTCAAAAACATAGTTATTTATTTTTCATAAACATAATGTAAAAAAAACTTTTTATTCCTTGTCAGAAGATTTATCATCTTCGTTGTTATATTCATACAAAATTTCTTCATTTGATGGTGAATCTAGTATTTCTTCTAGATCGTCATAATCATCACCTTCTCGTCATTTGAACAACTTTAGTATTTTACCTCCAAAAGGGACTTTAAAAATAGTATTATCCAATTCCATCAAAACATAGGTGTTATTATCATTCACTTCAAAAACTACATAGGGTGCAAACCATCATTTACTAATTTTTTTCTTGCCTCATATTGAGTATAAAATGAGCTATCATAGACTAAAACCCAATCTCCTCTTGTATATTCTTTGGACATAAATGCCATTTATCAAAATGAATTTTGTTTTTTGTTCTTGATTCCTTTATCTTTTGTATTGCTTCATCTAATTTTTGATTTCCTTGCTCTAATTGTTGGAATCTTAAACTTAACAACTCCTCTCTTGTCATATTTTCATTCCAAGGAAGTGATGTCCAAGTCAAGATTTGATTATGAATTGGAAAAATAGGCTTTTGGCAATACATTAACTCCGCAGGCATGTAACCTGTGGCTCCTGTACATGTCATCCTATCTGCCCAAAGTGCAAATGGTAGGTATCTAGGCCATTGTTTAATATCTCCATTACATGCTTTAGCTAGAGCTTTATAATAGATGAATGTCCTCTCTCTATTTCACCATTAGCATCAGGATTGTATGCAATAGTGAGGGACAAACGCATACCATGATGTTTAAAAAACTCTTTAGCTTCTTTAGTGTTTAACTCTCCACCATCGACAAATACTTTTTATATATATCAGAATCGACTTATAACCTCTTCTAACAAAAACTTAGAAACATGATATGTAGTCATAGAGCGTAGTGCAAGACCTTCTACATGATTGGTTAAATCTTCTCTTGCAAGCACGATATAACACATTTTATCGATCAATTCCATTAGGCATGGTTACTAGAATCTATTACTCGCTTCTAATGTTTACAAGGTGGATCTGTAGGATGTAAAGGACCTCTATGTTTGACCGATGAATGAAGTTGACAAACATAACATGTCGAAACATAATTATTAATATCAACATACATTCTAGGAAAAAAATAGGTACCTCTAATTTTCTCATGTGTTCCATAAAATCCTTTATGTCCACCCCATAATGATTCATGCATTGTTTTCATTACTTGAAATTGAAGATCACTTTTTCCTAGAACTCGTTGTGGATTTTTAACCTTACCTTTAGCATGTTTCCAAAGATAACCATCTCGTAAGAAGAAATTATAAGCTTGTTTTCTAATATTAAGGAATCTTTATGTAGACCAACTTGGTAATGGTTTCAATGTGCTCTGATGCTTGCCTATTTCTTTCCATTCATCTTCATATTCTAACTCATGAAATTGTTCATACACATAAACCTATGGAGCATAATTACATAAATTCATATTTTGAACTAGTTCATCCTCAAGATTATCTTCATATCTAGCTCTAGATAGCATATCAACTACTGCATTTGATTTTCCTGAAATATTAACTAACTCTGGATTAATATACTTTATATATGTAATCCATCTAAGCATAGCATATCTGGGGATGAAAAATTTTCTATGAGTCCTATGAGAGGTAAGCACTTAGTTTCAACTTTAACATTGGCACCTATGAAGTATTTATCAGTCTTTAAAGCCGTTACCATAGCCCATAGTTCCCTTTTAATTTGAGGATATTTACGTTGAGTTTCGTGTAAAAGTTTTGCCCCAAATCTAATCGCATATCTATTTCCATCACTATCTTCCTAACTTATGACCCAACCTATACCAATAGGGCTAGTATCAGCAGTCAATATGATAGGCTTATTTCCAGAATAATCTACGCGCTTAAGAATGGGAGATTCTTGCAATAATTTCTTTAATTTATGCATTGCTTGAGTATGTTTTTCAGTCCAAATAAATTTTCTTTTCTTTCTTAACAAGTCATAGAGACAATCAACAACATGCGCAAAATGTGGGATCCAAATTACGTAAAAGATGCACCTAAAAATCTATGCATTGACATGTTTCTGAAATCTTAGTGATGGTGTCAATTTTTTTCGGATATGGCTTCCGTCCATAGTCTCCACAAAGTTGACCAACAACAAGAATCTCATTAACACCAAAAATAGATTTCTCTATAGACAAGGTCAACCCTACTTTAATAAACCATTGAAAATCTTTTGGAAATCAAGGATATGAGCTTTCAAAAAAAACATCCATCATCATCCAAAGTGTAATCTTTCTCTACTTCCAAGCAACCCTTAATGGGAATATCATCTATAAAGGGCATAGTAATGTGTGGAATGAAGTTGTGCAAAACCAAATTCATTGCATTCATCATGTGAGCTACATAATTGGTTGTACCTTGAGGTAACATACACATCCTAACCAATCCAAGAGGTGTTTTCATTGTAGTAATATCTCTACTTTCCAATGCCAATCGGAATTGGTCATAACCATAATAGAGATCTCCCATTGAGTAAATAGAATTACCTATAAAAGCTTCCGCAAATTCATTCACAATTGGTCTTGTACCCACATTTATAATGGTTACTTTATTAACCGATTGAAGATCTTGGATAAACTGAAGTTTTCCATTCTTCTTTGGCACACTAAACTAACAGTTTGAATAGGGAGCTGAAGAAGACTCAAGAATATGCATATTAATTTTCTCTTTAAGCAATCTAATCAATTATGGAAGGTGAGCTTTAGGTACAAGAATAGGATGCAAATTCCAAGGAATATGAGGAATAGTAAAAATAATAATTGGAGAAACAATCCTAGGCTCTGCATATCCTATTTCTGTAGGCTCTAGAGAAAATGCTCTTCAATAATATTCAAGAAATATTCTTTTTCTGCTGGAAGAAGGAAAACACTAGCATCTAATTTTATTTCTTTCAATGATCCTTTAGTAAATACATGTCCAATTTTTGTTGGATCTCTAGGGATTGGCTCATGACTTATATTCTTTATAATTTCATCACTAAATTTAGGAAGTGGTTGTGCTACTAGTTTTACCTTCTTATTCATAGTTTTATATTTTGTTTTCACTAAAGCTTCATGCTCTTTATCAATATTAGAAACATATTCTTGGATTAAAGCATATTCATCAAGTGAAGATAGGAGAATATGGGAACTAGAATTTTTTTGACAACATATTTCTAGTTTTTCAAGCATTGAGAAACAATGAGATGTTTCAATTACGTGCTCAATGTTCTCATCAGATAACAAATATCCTTTGCTTTTTAAGTTTTTTTCATATTTTTTATGAGTTTTTTAGGAATTTTTTTGAAATGCAAAATATTTAATGTAGAACATGGAAAATAAATAGAAACATTATCTAAATTATGTACAGAAGTTTGCGAGATATCAAATCAAAGTCCACCGTCATCTCACTCAACAGTGGTGTTTACTCAAAATCCCGATGTGAATGTGTCAAATGGGTTTTCCTTAAGGACCTACGGTTGCGAGGATGATTAGTACAAATTGTCATAAATTGAATAGATTTTAGACCATCACGAGAACGAATTCTAGCGAAAGCACTGTCGTCGTCAAGAACTTTAGTTTCCATTCTTTCTTCACAGATTAATGGCTATCCCAAAATAATTGGGTATGAGCAATCATCATGAACAAAAAAGTTATGCTCCTCTTAAACATCTCCAATAGTGATTGGAACATTTGCACATGCACCAAGTAAATAACTAGAAGCATTATTAGTTGCTTTCATCTTCCAACCACAGTCTCTATCTATAGGCCATTTTCTTACATTGTATAACTCCCTTGCAGCAACATTTTATTCAGATCGTGAATCTTTTAAGGCTGTTTGTGGTTTATTATTATTTCCAAGTTTAACAATGGTTTGGGTAGTACCTCTATCCCAATGTTTTTGAGTAAAGTGACTATTTGTGAATCCATTTCCTTTCTCTACATGTCCAATCACTAGTCACAAATAATTCTTATGCTCAAATGGATCATGATATTCAGATTCATTGACTTGAACGATACTAACTTTAGGCTCATCACTTTCTTTTCTCTCTTCCATTTCTATATCCTAAGTTTTATATTCAATTGGTTCTCTCCATATTTTATTATAATCATAAAGTCTTCTTTAACATCTGTGCGTGAAAAAGCTAACCATTCTTCTAATGTCATAGTCACTTTAGCTTTCATAATCTTTTCATCCATTACTTTCCGAATGACAATTTTTTTTCTATTTGAGATACCATGGAAAGTAGGTGGTTTCTTTTGAGCTTTCTCTTCTTAACACCTTCCTCGTGTATAGGTTGATTTTCATTGGTTTTATCTTGACTTTTATATTCATTTATTTCTTTCTTTTCAAGGGTTTCAACCACTTTCTCAACTTTTCCTTTGTTTGGAGTTTTTTATCTTATCTTTTCTTATCTTGACTAGGCTCCGATCTAGATGGCTCATTAATTGATTCATTAGACTCATTCTCCTTTCTAGCCCTAGTAGTACATTTGGATTGCCCTTTCTCTTTTCATGTATATTTATCTCGTGAGCATAGACAGAGAACACATCAACTGGTTCAATCCAACATGTCTTTGCACAGATATCAGAGCTTGTGGCATACAAGGACTCAACCGTTAGTTTCCCCTTACTAGCAGCATCATATACATGGCTCTAGAATTCACAATTTGAATCATCACTTTCAAGCCTACATGCATCAGTGTTTTGACTTGTAGAGGCATCGAAAAAATTCTTCATACCCCCTTTACCATAGTTTGTTGCCAAAGGTCTTTTGGTCACATAATCACAAATTTTTTGATCACCTTGAGTGACCCAATTTTTATCTTTAGCTTCCTTGAATAGATTACATCTCCAGTGTGGGTGATCAACCTCATCACACCAAAGCAATCTATGGGATTGATTAAATGTTCTCCTATTTGGCATTTGAGTCCTAGGATTTTGCTCTAGCTCTCTTGGCCTCTCTTGTTCTCTTAGTCTAGTTTCTTGCATACTTTTCATGGATACCATTTTGATTGCCAATGTCTCAATATGTTTAGCCATTGATTCCACTGTAGTTTTCAAAATAGCAATTTCTTTCATCTCTACCAAGTCCTTATGAAGTATGATCAATGTCTACTTTAAATAGCATATCTCTTTCATTTAGCCTAGGAGTTTGCATTTGATTGTGCTCTTGCCTTTGAGCTATCCTATGGACATCTGCTCGCACATTCTCCCAATTTTTAGTTAATCCACTAGCAGTTGTTCCATCTTCAAGCATGGGTTCTAGCTCACATCCGAGAGATATATCTAGCATGCTTAGAAAACTACGTAATTTGTCTGGCTCTAAGGTTGTATGGTCTATTTCAGGAATTTGGTTAAATCTAACATCAAATTCAATTAGACATTGGGTTATATGTTTATCGACTTTAGTAGTTCCCACCCATCTCAAGAATGTGGCCCTAATGTTCTTGCTATAGTCCTCATATGAGAAGTCAACAAGAAGATGAGTTTTAAAATTGGCCCACATCATATTAGGTGTAACTACCCTAAGTTGAATCCTTTCTCTAGTAAACCCATGTGAAATACATATAAATGTATCCTTCTTATGATCCTTGGGTAAACCGTAGTGCTTAGTGAATTGCTCATAATATCTAAGGTATGCACTAGCATTAGTCCCCTTAAATTCTCCTCGATCCATTTTTATTGAATCAATTATCTTCCATATTCTTTGCTCTTCAGATTGATTACCCATATTGTGTAGATCTAAATTACTCAAAGAAGTAAAATGTACGTATGTAACTCACATAGAAGTATGTTTATTTCCTCTTTTCATTTAGACACCGAGGTAAAAGATAATTTTCAAATAGAAGTTGGAGAAATATACCTGAAAAAGATCATAGAAGAGGTTCTTTGTAAATGTGATTGTGCAAATTTATTACATTGATTTGATAAAAAAATCCTAATACATCAGAGTTCTAGTGCATGAATGTGTGCAAATGTAGCTTTAGCAGATGGTGATGGAAAAGGGTAGCCTGAAGAGGATTGCCCACTTGCCAATCCCTGTGGAGGCACTCATATCAAAATGATGAGCCCTCGACACCCAAGAGATTGCAAGGATTATGATTATGCTACCACTTCCAAGCATGTCAAAGCAAAAGCTAAAATTTTTGATTCACGTATATGCATATGTAGAGCAAAATGGAAATGCATACCTGAGTTGTAGTGCCCTTTCTTCACGTCGGGTTCACCAAATGTCGGCGCGGAAGCGACGGTTGGAGGATGAAGTCAATCTGAAATCCAACAACACACGCCGGGTGCTTGGAGCAAACTAAGGTGCAATGTAAACTCAAAGAGATTATTTGTAATTCAATTGCAAAATTAATTCATTGTATCCTTAAGAGATTTGGAACTAATCCATTCATTACTTTTATTCGAAAAATTTATCATTCAATCATCCTAGGAAAACCTTTCAATTATCATTTTGATTGTGAAATCATAGTGCAAAAGAAATACTTGATTGTTATCACTTGCAAGGATACATACCCATAGTAAGACCGATTAAGGATTCTAAACTACTAGTTCATTGTGAAGACAATACATCTAGAAGTAAAGACCACAGCTCAATGGAAATCACCTGATATGATCCCATATGCGTAGACGGTTCAATTCATAGCATAATAGTTTTCTCCAAAATATTGGAAATTTTTGAACCCATTAGTAGTTCATGTGGAAATGTATGCAGCTATATTCTCTAAGAACTGTCACAATAATAGAATTTGGCATAATAAATAACTTCATATACGTTTGCTGAAAAATTCTTACCAATGCATCTCTCTATTGTACGTGTCTGTGCTGTGGTGTGCCAGTTGTTCTTTTACAACAATCATTATTCTGGGCATCCCACATATCTATTTTTGACACCCTTCATCCAATAATTTCTTATGCACATATCAAACAATGACTTCAGATAATAGCACAATGAGTCCAAGCCAACAACTATTGAAGATAAGGCACAAGGACCAAGGAGATCATAGAGAAAAGAGGAGCACAAGTGCATGTCTACTCGCATTGTCAATATAGCTATGATGGTTGAGATTATGAAGGAAGTAATCAAGCCAATAAATGAAGTTGGAGCAGTTATAGATCTGGCGTGGATGGAGGTTATGCTAGCCAATTATGATAGATTAATGAAGAAAGAAGCATGGGATATCACTAGCACCAAGTGGGTATGGCAGGTGAAGGACATGATAGAAAGAGTCTTGGAATTCTATTAAGACACATTGGTAGAACAAGAACATTCACTAGTGAAGAGTTTTGGTTTTCAAGACTCTTTTGCTCTAATGATCACTATTTGCATCACAACAATGGTAGTAGCTCATATGGAGAGAAAAGATTATGTGTTACACGTAAAATCAGAACTTTTGAGTGTTGACCTCCAAGAGGAGGTACATGTGTCTTAGGCATCAGGATTTGAGGCTCCAAATTCAAAGAACATATTATGTAAGCTAAACAAGGCATCATATGTAATGAAAAAAGCCCTAAGATTAGTACACCAACAGATAGACATTGGTAGCTACATGAAGGTATTTGATGACATTTTCTACTTATGGAGCATTTTACATTATATCAACTTTGCACTTAGACTTCTGAGAAAGCTTGGAAATAGACCTCACAAAGGAGATTCAAGAATTAGCAATCACATACTCTTGATCAGGATGATGAAAATAGTCTACTATCTACCCAAGAAGAATGCAACATGTACCTTCACAAAATTGCATACAAAGGATCTACTTAAGATACATCTTTGAAGACTTGGCATTGGGCCAAGGAGATAGTTCACCTCCGGGTGGACGTTGAGGGAGCATATTAGACATAGTCAATGCTACACCCTGATGAAAAAATTGGCATCATGCCAAGAAGGTAGTTCATCTTTGGGTGGACATTGAGTGGGGGTGTTAGATATGCTCAATGCCTCACCCTTATGTAGCACCACCATTCTTCCACGACACTCTAATCTGTAAAGACCCCATAATGAGGAGAAACCATGTGAGAGTGATGAACACGCATGGAGCTCTACAATGAATCAAGTTGTGGGAGAATACAAGCTGAAATCCATAGCCCCCCAATTTTTATATGTAAAATATAATTTATATTTATATATTTTCCTATCATTTCAAGTTGCAGTAGAGAATCTAAAGTCATTCTTGGAAAAGAAATATGGATATGCAAGGTATCATCTTTAAACTATTATTATTTACAAAAAAGGGAAGAAGCATTTGCATTTGGTATGTTTTCTCTAGTACCCTTTATAGTCTTACTAGTCTCTTTGGCCTCCTTTCTAGTGGAAAATCCTTCATTATCTTACGGGCACCCAAACCTAGTTACATCCTCTTGCTTGTCCTTGCCTCTTTGTCTTCCTTTAGTTGCATGTAGTCTCTTACCAAATCTTCAATGCACGACAGTCTATCTATATTTTTGTAGTTGGAGCCACCATGTGGTTTCTTACATTGCCACATGGAACTCATGTGAGAGTGTATGTGTGTCATTATCTAAGTGAGGATTCACATAAACCATCTCCTTTACCTAACTTTGTATTTATAACTAAAAATGGGATTGGAAGATGCTTAAAAAATAAGAGTAGTTTAGATACTCCAATCGGATCCCATGTCTCATTTTACATGCTCATCTCTATACAATGCTTTTTCATGAATTTACCTTAAAGAGTGCCTTGGGAGGGTATATGAAAGGTCTACATCTTCCTCCAATAAACACAAGTAAGTTACTAGCCATCTAAGAAGTTTTATGTTTGTTAAGCAATATGGGCATTTGGCTAAGATATTCTACAACAAATGAAGAGCCTCTCACTTTTGAATATGGATGTGACGATTCAAATTGGATGAGCAAAATGCAATTTGGAATTGATTCTATTCAAAAACAAAAAAATGTATTAAGGAGTAATGTGAATTGCCAAAGGGTAAGAATGTTAATGGTACTGATTGAGTTTACAAGATTATAAGAAAGTCAGATGGTAGAATTGATCATTACAAAGCTACATTATTTGCAGAAGGTTAATAACACAAAAATATGTCATTGTTTATGGAGAGAGTTTCCACCTACTTATTGCATGACCACCATTCATATTATAATTTGATTGGTTGCCCATCATGCTTAGAAAGTGCATCGGTTGGATATAAAATAAGTTTTCTTTAATTGTGATTTTCAAGAAGAGTTCTATGTGAAGAAACCTCTTGGATTTTCCATCGAAGTTCAATAGCATGTAGTTTGTTGCTTGCATAAAGCTATCCATGGACTTAAGCAAGATCCACATGCGTGGTATGACAAGATACATAAGAACTTTATTTTGCATGGTTCTCCATGTAGTCCAATTGAATGCACACTTCATGTATGAAAAGATGACATTGATCTTATAGTCCTTGTTCTTTATGTTGATGACATTCTCTTGATGCACTCATGTGATGAGAAAAATGTCATGTTTATGGATGATTAATAACATACTTTTGATCTCACATATATTAGTCTTTTGAAATATTATGTTCGTAACGGGTTTGTATCCATTGAGGGATGATTTTTATGCATCAAGCAAAGTATATTGAGAAACAACTTTTGTATTTTGGTTTTGATGATTGCAAGCCTATCTCAACACTAATGGAAGGAGTAGTCAGGTTCAAATTGGAGGAAGAAAATCATGCATATGATACTTCCCTTTATTAATCAAGTGGTGTGATGTTTGATATATGTGTGTAACAAAAGGCGAGACATACAATATGTAGTTTCCGAGTTGAATGGATTTATGCATAGCCTTGGAACTAAGCATTGGCATGCAATAAAAAGGCGTGTTTAGATATCTGAAAAGAACTTGGAGTTTGGGTCTTTTTTATGGTAGAGATGCTCAACCATGGTTGCATGGTTTTACATAATGATTAGGCTAGTTGTTATGATAGATGAGTGTCCACTAGTGATGATTGCCTTTTTACTTTAATACCATGCATATCTTGGATGAATATGAAACAACATATTATGGCCACATCAAGCTATGAAGGTGACTATATGGAGGTGTTCATAACTATAGTGGAGTGATCTTGTTTATGGTTTAGATGCATATTGATAGATCTATACATGGAGATTGATGCTGCTACACAATTCTTGTTGATAGTGAAAGTGAATTGATGACTAAAAAGGCTCATTGTTTCATGCATGCACAAAGCACATTGAGGTTCATTATCATTGTACCCAGGAGCACCTTGATGCTAGAGATATTGATATGTTATATGTGCCTACAAAAGAAAATGTGAATGACATACACAAAAAAGTTTGAAGCTTTACACAAATCTTTAGGCTCATTACTTTGTGGGGGCTGATCTAGCACTCGTATGTGTTCACATCATTTTTTCTAGGGATTTGTGTTACACTTATTTGTCCCTCGAGTAGCTATGATGTGAAACATTCTCCCATACATGGGTACCTTTTGCTTTAGAGCTCGTGGAACTTTTTCCATGTAACTAGATAAACATGATATAATCATATGTGGTGGAACATAATACTTAGAGATTCACTTATACATCCGATCAAACTCATTCTCATACTAATCATTTTTAATTCTTTTGCAATAGAGAGATCTTCCAACCATTATTTTTCTTGGTGTGTTGATCTCCTTCTTTAGTATGTGTACTTTTGTTCATGGTTTCTCACTCTCTCATATACTTCACAAGTTCCACTCTCTTAGGGAATGCTTCCACCTTTAGTAATACTATTGTTCATCACTTGGTTTCATTTGGATCAAGAGGTCAGTTAAGCAGAGATGTTTGATCACTCCTTTATTATTTGCTATTGTTGTCGATGGCCTTTGCTTCCTTGTTCAAAGTCAAGTTCATTCTTCTCAAATTAAATATTCTTGGTACCTCAAGGACAAAATCAAATGGTCATTAGTATGTTCACCAATGACACTACTGCCATTATCCTTAATGAAGGTGGTTTTGTTTCTCCATTTTGGCAATACATTCATATTTTATATACTCTGTATACCTCCAAAATTAATCACACCTAAACTAATTTGAAAGCCATTTCTTAGTAGCCACCTCAACTTCTTAGGGACCATGGATCGCGTTACCTTTCTACAAGTCTAATCTTTTGACTGCTTTGAAAATTGTTAGGTTTTGAGGTCTTAATGGGTAAGAGATGGGATTGGGTCCTTGAGAGACTTGATTCCAATCTCTACTACTAGTAGAGCATGTAGTTGAATGTGGCTAGTAAAGAAATGTTGATCAATACATTTCGTAATCCTCTACTATTTATTTGATTACTTGTTGCAGGTTGTTAGACTCTTATATGATCAACATATAGTATTTGTACAAAATTTTTCTAGATGGGTAACTTCGATTGGACGGGCATATCAAAAACCATGCAGGACATTTGCTTTTGCACCAAGGATCTTGGAGGCCTTGGGAATCTTGATATTTATACCATGGCGACTAAGCTTGATCCAAAATGGATTATAAGAGCTTTGAGTAATAGAAATGAGTCATGGTCAAAGTTGATATTAAAAAATAGTAAAAAATCTACATTTGCTAAAGATTCCATTTAGCATGGTCTTTTCCTCCTCACTTTAGTCTTCTTGCCCAACCCTAGTGACCCCTAAGGGCATTTGACTGGTTTTACACCATTGCATTGCTTGAAGAAAATGATTGGATATGGGTGGTGGGAATCAGATAAAATGACTCCATCTAGTCCCCTATGTTTTGCATCGTAGAAGTTGAGAAGGAGAATCTTCAAAGAGCTAGAAAGCTTGGGTCCAAAGTATTTCTTCTATGCAAGCATCTTTGGTTCAAATCTATAAGAGATTGGATAAGATTTTAACATTGGTTAAATCCACACAACGTAATTTGACGATTGGTGCCTTTTAATACACAAAATCAACACTTAGAACAAGTTATACTATCACCTTCTTCTTGACCAAGAAGACCTGCATCATAAACAAATGAAGTGGAAAAATGGGAATAAAATTGAATATTTCTCGCTATTTAAAAAAAATTCTTTAATTTCACCAAAATCTCAATAAAAAATG
This sequence comes from Ceratopteris richardii, assembly GCA_020310875.1. NCBI lineage: Eukaryota > Viridiplantae > Streptophyta > Polypodiopsida > Polypodiales > Pteridaceae > Ceratopteris > Ceratopteris richardii. Next base: position 175,275,750 of record CM035420.1, on the reverse strand, counting down.
TTGCTTGAATGTGTCTTGGACCAGATGGAACTTGAAGCTCAAAGATCTTTGGCACCATTGATGGAGTGTAAGAAAGAAACCCTTCTTTCAAAAATCTTTTTTTGTGGGATCTTGACCAAATTGAAACTTTCCAAAACATATGGTGTTGTGCCATAGTAAAAGAGATGTTAGTAGAGACATGAAGATATCACAAATATGCTCTTTTGATGTCTTAACAATACTGCTATTTGTAGGTGTTTCAGACTCCCTCAAGGTGGACCACTCGATTGACTAAAAACAAGCTTTGCTTGGTGAGATAATGGGTTGCTCCTTAGCACCTTGGAAAGCAATTGGGAGCAAAGACATCTAGAGAATCAAGACGGAGAGATGTGCATCTAGTTTTGAAAGTTTACCTAGATAATGTTCCATACAGACTTCCCTTGACCACTCGGCTAGAAGGATTAGAAATTTCAATAGCTTCCCTCTTGGAGGAGATGGATGGATACCTCAAGAAAGTGAGGTGGTACTACTAAAACCTATTTTGTACCTGCCCTAATACACTTGCGAGTTATATGGTAGGCCCTTTTAGCTTGCAAATGACACCAAGAAAGTACCTATGTACTTTGGAGTTGATGCTTGAGACAATTGAATCAAAACAAACTACTTCAAGAATAACTAGTCTCACAAAACTTGCTATTTTAGTCCATACGCCTGTTGGTTCTTTTGCTCAGAGCTCACTGTACAGAAACAATTGATGAAATTACTTTTGAGAGAATTTAATTAGCTTAGATAGCTAAGGATTTCAAGTAGAATCAACTCAAATGACAAACTTTGCTCTCAGAAATAAGTTTAGCAATCCAAAGCTTACTCCGGAGTTTTTAGGGACTAACTAATAGATACCGAGTGAGCACTTCAAAGACGATTTCTCCTAGATGGCTGGACCAAATGGTTTGAGATTTTTACAACACAAAGTGGACTCAAATCTAGTTCCAACAAGCCAAATATTATAAAAAATAGTTGAGTATTCACTGAGATATGACGAGAGAAAGTTGACTATTCTGAGTAGTCATAGAAGATAAGTAGACAGAGATGTTCAATGAGCTATATGTATCATATGACATGATTTCACAAGATCATTGGCATTGTAATGGTGATCAATGATGATGGACTGTGTGAGCTATGGTGTGAGCCACTCAGCTTCTACAAATGTCCAAGAAGAGAGCTCTGAATGAGGCCACACACCGACGAGATTTTACAATGTCTTTTTATGAGAAGTTCTTCTAAGTTTGAATTTGAATTCAAACTTGACTCCAACTAAAAGTAACTCCAATAAATTAGGGTCAAGTTCCAAATAATCCTCATTTATATAGCCTTTCTTTGTAAAGGGTAACTTGTGTGATTTACCAAACTAACATGCACCATATTTATAGATCATGCTTTGATACATTAGGTATCCCAAGTACACATTGATCTCTACATATCTACCTCGATGTTCTCTCACCAATGTGTCCTAATCTTTTGTGCCATATATCTAACTCAAACAAGGTTTGATCCTTATAATTATAAAGTGCAATGTTTCTAGTGTCCTCAAGCTCAAATGTAAACAATCTACCTGTTTTCTCTCCCTTTGCAATTCTCCTAAATCCATGTTGGGTGTCCTCCACAAAAGCTCCAAATTTATTGAACCTAACCTGCAAAACCTTTTCCACTATCTGTCCAACACTCATCAAATTCTTTGTAATAGTAGGTACATAAAGAACTATGCTCAGTAGATTCCTATTCCCATCAGACGTTTTGACATTTCCTACCTTGACAACTGAATGCTTAGTATCATCACCTATCTACATCTGATGCTTTTCCTTGGGCTCTTCAAGATAAAAACGGAGAGCTACATTACCTGCTACATGGTTTGAACAACCTGAGTCAATGTAGAAGATGTGCTCCTCATTCATACCTTGTTTTGAAGTCATGTTCATAATGAGAAGAAAATCCTCTTGATCCTCTATATAGTTGTTGAAATCTTTCCTTGATTTGTATCCTCCTTGATAATTGTTGTTGTAATTGTTGTTGTAGCCATGATTGTATCCTTGATAATGGTTGAATCTTCCTCTTGATTGTGAGTAGCCACCTCTTTGGAATCCTCTTCCTCTTTGGCTCAGAAGTTCCTATAGCACTCATCTATTGTGTGATTAGAAAGTCCACATATATTGCATGGGGAAGAGCTAAAAGGTCTCGCCCTACCTTGCTTACCTCCTCTACCCCTTCCTCTTGAATTCCTACCTCTCCCTGCATAGTTAGCTTGAGAAGTAGCACCTTCATCTTCAACTTTCTTGCTCTTTCCTTTATCCTTATACTTTCCTTTATCTGTATAGAGGGCAGAAGAATTGTTACCTCTTAATGGTTATCCATTTTTGTTGAGCTTGGTTTCCTGGGTGAAGATTTGCCCCATGAGAGTGGTTAGATCAGGGATTTGCATATCCATATAAAGATCCATTGCAATTGTGAAAGATTCCAACTTATCATCTGCCTTGATGCCAGTAATTATTTGTCTCACTATTTGCTCTTCTTCAATCTCCTTTCCTATTCTTGCCAATTGATCAGCCACATCCTTCATCTTAGTCATAAACTTTGAAACATTCTGCTTAGGTTGCTTCTTTTGAGTAGTGAACTCCATCCACAATTGATTTTTCCTAGCTCTTGTATTGGAAGAAAAGTATGAAGATAGAGTATCCCAAGTCTCTTGGGAAGTTTTACAATTCCTAATATGAGGAAGAAGGAAGTCAGAAATAGAGTTAACTAGATATGACTTGGCTAAACCATCTTTGGCACACCATGAGTTGAGTCTTTCTTGCTCCTCTCTTGTAGGTTGATCTTTGCTTCTAAATATGGGCATCTCCTCATCTCTTGATATGTATCAATAGAGACTCCTTCCTTGCAGATAGGTCTTCATCCTCAAGGACCATGCTGGATATTATTCCTGTCCAATTTATCAATGAAAGAAGGGAAACCATCTCCCATTTTACTTCAACTTGCTCTAATACCACTGCTGGAGGAGATGGATGGATACCTCAAGAAAGTGAGGTGGTGCTGCTAAAACCTGCTTTTTACCTGCCCTAATACATCAAAGTTATGTGGTAGGCCCTTTTAGCTTGCAAATGACACCAAGAAAGTACCTATGTACTTTGGAGTTGATGCTTGAAACAATTGAATCAAAACAGACTACTTCAAGAATAGCTAGTGTCACAAAACTTGCTATTTTAGTCCATACACCTGCTGTTCATTCGTTCAGAGCTCACAATACATTATGAAATTCCATTTGAGGGAATTTAATTAGCTTAGATAACTAATCATTGCAAGTGGAATCATCTAAAATGATAAACTATGCTCTGAGAAATAGGTTTAGCAATCCAAAGCTTACTCTCGATTTTTTAGCGACTAACCCGTAGATAACTAGTGAGCACTTCGAAAAAATTTCTTCCAGATGGCTGAACCAAATGCTTTGAGATTTTGACAACACAAAGTGATCTCTAGGATGGTTTCGAACAAGCCAAAGATGATAAAAAATGGTTGAGTATTCATTGTGATATGACGAGAGAAAGTTGAGTATTCTGAGTAGTCATAGCAGAGAAGTAGACAGAGATGTTCAATGAGCTATATGTATTATATGAAATAATTGTACAAGATCATTGGCATTGTAATGATGCTCAATGATGATGGACAAAGTGAGCTATGGTGTGAGCCACTCAGCTTCTACAAATGTTCAAGAAGAGAGCTCTGAATGAGGCCACACACTCACGAGATTTTACAATGCCTTTTTATAATTCTTCTACGTTTGAATTTGAATTCAGACTTGGCTCAAACTAAAAGTAACATCAATAATTTAAGAGTTATTCTCTCATTTGAAACTCATAACTAATATTCTTTCTACCTCCACGAGATACAAGCCTTTACAAGATTCTTCCAAAATTTAATCTTGTACAATGGTAAATGACCAAGTTATTACAAACTAAGGTTCACATGCAGCATCAAGTGATAGTTGCACACATTGTCTTCTAAGACAAATGTGTAGGCTTGATTATTTGCACCAATACTCCCCCCCCCTTCAAGCACCATCTTTGTTATAAAGAACAATAATCGCAAAATCAAGTGGCTACTTCATGAAAGGGATGCGAAAATAATTTAGCTCCTTAATTCAGCTTTGTAGTCTCTCATTGTGAACTTGCTAGTCTCCCTCTTGGTAGAGAAGATACGCCTATTGGCCTTCTTTATATCTCTCCTCTCTTGTATTTCTTCTTTTCTTATTACAATGTTGTTATAAAACGGATATATTGAGATATTTTCTCATCTTCTCTATGAAGAGAGGGAGAGATAGATTTTCAGCTCTTTCTACGATGTCATATCCGATCCATTAGCTTTTATTAATGTACATATAATTTATGAAAACGTTTCTACTTATTATAAGTCTTCTTCTTCTTCTTGAAGATACGTTTTTTAAGGTTTCCCCATAAATAACTTGAGAATATTCAATAATGGAATATTACGCCATGAACTTTAGACTTGGGAATCCTTTTTGTGCAAGAGATCCTCAATACTTCATATTTTGTGCAAGAGATCCTCAATACTTCACATACATTTGGAGATATTAGCAACATATATCAGATTCCTTGTAAGTTTCATATCCATCAAACTAGAATCAACCAATTACCTTTTCATAGATACAGAAACTATGTAAATCTTTGCTTTTATGCGGACTTTTAGCACTTTTGACTCTAATGTGCAAACAGAAAATCTTTTCTTTTCACATCTATCTATCATTCGTTTATGGGCATGGAAAATGAAATGCTAAATTTTTCTTGGATATGGAAGTTGAAATTTCGACACTTTTCAAGCATCCAAACAATTTTTTGGATCAATCACACCATGGATGCAGGCATACTCACGGGTTCTTAGCATATGTAATAAATAATCAAATTAGAATGTTCTGGATTACTTGAGAAAGTCATAAACTACTAGAAACATCTCTATTATGTAATGAAAATGGTAAGAGCGAAGAATAAAAGAGACAACCATATTCGTACTTTAATTTTTTCAATCCAATAAAAACACCTCTACAACATACACAAAAGAAATATAATTGGAAATTACTTCTAGTTACAATAGGAAACTAATCAGAATTTTATATCCTATTAGTATAAACGGATTCTGATCAAAGCTACGTTTGATCGAAATTCTCTCTTTCAAAACGTTTTTTAGTAAAAGGAACTTTGCAAATATCAACACACATATTTCACAAAACCTAACAAATACAATTTTCCATAAATTCTAGAATTTACGTATGTCTAGAATTTTAGGATTTGTTTTTATTTTTATATTTCGAGTGTATGCAAGTGTGTTTCTAGGTATGCATATGCTTCTGTACTTGTGCATGTACGTATCTATGTATGTTACTATGTATGTACGTATGTATAAAGCATGTACGTTTGTATGGATGTATTAATGTATGTTTGTGTGTACGTATGTATGTATGTATGTTATATGTATGTGCGTATTTATGCATGTTTGTATGTTAGCATGCATGCATGAATGTTTGCATCTATGTGTGTGTGTTTGTATCCTTGTATGTATGTATGCATGCATTGATCTATCTATGTATGCACTAATGTATGTATGAGTGTATATATATATATATATATATATATATATATATATATATATATATATATATATATATATATATATATATATATATATATATATATATATATATATTTGTGCGTGTGTGAATGTATATTTGTGTGTATGTATGTACGTACCTTTGCTATTTTGGGTTGTTAATTAACCATATTGGTTCTTACTCTAGGACTGATATATGAAGTGTTGAATCTTACATTAGTATATGGAGTGTAGAAAATAATTTCATTTTCAATGACTACGTTAACTCTTAGTTGCAAATCAAAAGTAAATGGTGAGGGTCGATTGGGAGATTTGAAGTAATTCTTATCCTTACTTTCTCAATACTATGAAGAATAATTATTAAGAATTTGACAATACCATGAGTAATAATTATTAATAATTTTGAAGGTTTTATTATCATTCATCAATTAATTATAAATCCAATAAGTATTTCAAGATAATGTATTTTGAAGGTTTGTAAGGCTATATCTTCAGGATAGTTCATTACGAATCTCAATTTCATGATAATGTATCTTGCATTTATCTACGAAGTTTTTGGTGCTATTATGGGTGTCTTAATTATTAAGTACCCAATTATTTCAATGAAATGAATGAAACACATGGCTGCGAATTTGGATTTTCCATTCACTATCAATCTCATTCTCAAATAGAACAAATGCGACAGGATAGGTAACTCATAGGCTCTATCACAATTTTTCTAGTTCATTTAAAATACGTTTCTCACAAATTGTAGGTTATATGGTTCAGATAATTTATATGCATTATTCTAGACGACGTTTAACTCAATACAGAAACTAGCCTCGCAATATTTTAGATGATACATATGTCCTATTATGGTTTAATCTGTCATTATAAATCTTACATTCACCATATTGTAGATAGCATGCAGTAAAGAAGCAATACGCTAATATGATTGTTTGATTCATATTATTCTCATTCATGTGAAAACATGATTCATAATGGTTTATTCATCCTCGGACACCATATGTGAATATGTTTCTGTAAGTGTGAGTATGTTAAAGCAAAAAGAAAATCCCAAATGGCTGGCACCATCACCAAAGGACATGGCTACTGCATCAAAATACTTCTTTTTTGCATCTACGTATGTATGTATGTATGCATGCATGGATGCATGTATGTATGTCTATATGTATGTATGTATGTATGTATGTATGCATGCATGCATGCATGTGTGCATATTTTCAGATGTTAGATTTTGTATACAATAGTAATTGAATCGTTCACATACATACATAAATACTCTCTCTCTCTCTCTCACACACACACACACACACACACACACACACACACACACATATATATATATATATATATATATATATATATATATATATATATATATATATATATATATATATATATATATATATATATATATATATATTATTTGTGTGTGTGTGTGTATGTATGTATGTGTATGTTTATGTGTGTGTGTGTGTGTGATGATATACAAATGTGGAGCTTGCCAATTTGGCAAAGCTCAGAGGCAACCATTCAACAAGAGAGGGTTCATCCATGAAGTCTATTTGAGTTGGTGCACATTGATGTGTGGGGTCCTAGCAGAGATCCATCCATCTTAGGTTCAAGGTACTATGTGTCATTTATTGATGATTACAGTAGGTGGAAAATTCTCTATTTCATGAAGCATAAGGATGAGGTATTTACATGTTTCAAGAAGTATTTGGCACTAGTTGGAAACCAAATAGGAAGGATCTTGAAGAGAATCAGGTCTGATGGAGGTGGTGAGTACTTTTCACATGAGTTTGAACTATTTCGATAGGACAGAGGCATAAAGAGGGAAGTAAGAACTAGGTATACTCCTGAATTAAATGGAGTGGTAGAGAAAAGGAACATGTTAATTGTTGAAACCGCTAGGTCTATGTTAAATGAGAAAAAGTCACCTAATTATTTATGGGCATAGGCTGTATCCACAACCACCTACTTGGTCAATAGGCTTCCATCCAAATCATTAGATGGTATGACACCGTATGAAGCATGGAATGGTAGGAGACGCTTATTGGCTCATTGCAAAATATTTGGGTGCATTGCCAATGCACATATCCCATCACAAATCAGAGGGAAGCTTGACCCTAAGGCTGGGAAATGTATATTTATTGGGTATGATCAGAATCAAAAGGGATATAGGCTATACAATCCCACTAACAAGGCATTCATAGTTAATAGTGATGTAGTATTTGATGAGAATAATTCATGGTTTGAAGATCATTGCAGGAAAGTCAAGTGACCATATGATTTGGAAAATGATTTTCCAAACCTCACTAAAGAAGATCAACACCAAGCAGAGGACATCAACTCAAAAGATGAGGACCAGATTGACTTCAAAGCTTGGAAGTCAAGAGGTAAGTTCAAATACAAGCAATTAGAAGATCTACATGAATCTTCCAATCAAGCTTCAAGGAGATCACAAAGAGAAATTAAGAAGCCCATAAGGTATGGATATGATACATCCTTAGTCACAAAACATTTTGTGTACATCACTAAAGACTCTATGCCAGAAGAGCCTTCTTCATTTGAAGAGGCTAGTAAGAAGAAAGAGTGGAAAGAAGCCATGCAAGAAGAACTGGAAGCATTGCAGGAAGCATCTAGTTCCCAAGAAGCCAAATATAAACCTGTGGCAAAGATGCTAACAATCACGTATTGGTAAGTCTTCCTGCATAAAAAAAATGTAGTTTATATTAGTTAGATGTCAAGAATGCATTCTTAAATGGTTGGATATCAGAGGAAGTGTATATGGTACAACCACTAGGTTTTGAAGATGAAGAAAATGCAAGCTATGTATGCAAAATTAGAAAAGCACTCTATGCTCTCAAGCAAGCTCCTAGAGCATGGAACCATAGGCTTGTTACCTATTTGTAGGTTCAAGGCTTTGTGGCAAGCAAGAGAGACTCTTCTTTATTTATTAAGAAGAATAAATCAGAGGTCATCTACTTATGTGTCTATGTAGATGATATCATTATTACAAGAAATGATTCTGATGGTATCAAGCAGGTCAAGGCTTAATTAATGAAGCAATTCCTTTTGTGCCATATTTCCAACTCAGATAAGGTTTGATCTTTATAACTGAATAGTGCTATGTTCCTTGTGTCTTCAATTTCAAAAGTAAACAATCTACCTGACTTCTCACCTGCGGCAATTCTTTTGAAACCTTGTCTGGGTCTTCCACAAATGCTCCATGGTTAGTGAATCTGACCTGTAGACCTTTCTCTACAATCTTCCCAACACTAATTAGGTTTTGGGTTATAGTAGGCACATACAAAACTTTGCTCAAAAGTTTCATACTTACATCAGATGTTTTGACATTTCCAACTTGCTTAAGTGAGTGCTTAGTGTCATCACCTGTTTGTACTTCATGCTTCCCATTGGGTTCTTCAAGATCAGATAATAGAGCTATATTTCATGCCACATGATTGGAACAACCTGAGTCAATGTAGAAAATATGCTCATCATCTTTACCTTGATTCAATGTCATGTTCATGATGAGTAGAGATTCTTCTTGATCTTCAATATAGTTTTTGAAGTCCCATCTTCCTCTAAAGCCTCCTTGATAGTTGATGTTGTTGTAGCTTTGATTGTCGTTATGGTTGTAGTTGCCTCCACCATTGTTGTACCTGCCGCTAGATTGTCCATAGCTTCCTCTATGGAAGCCTCTTCCTCTTTGGTTCCTTGTATATTTGTAGCATTATTATGTAGTGTCATTGTTGAGACCAAATATGTTGCATGGTGAGTTGTTGTAGGGTCTCTCCCTAGCTTGTTTTCCTCCTCTTCTTTTTCCTGCATAATGGGCTTGAGAGGTACTAGTATCTTCATTTTGTTTCTTACTTTTACCTTTATCCTTAGATTTATTCTTATCTGTATAAAGGGCAAAAGATTGGTGACCTCTTGAGTTGTCACCATTTCTTTTGAGCTTTGTCTCATGGGTGGAGTTGTCCCAAGGTGTTGAGATCAGGTATTTTCATATCCATGTAGAGGTCCATAGTTGTGGTGAAGGACTCCCACTTGTCATCAACTTTTATTCCATTGATGATCTGCCTCGCTATGTGCTCTTCCTCTATTTCTTTTCCAATACTTGCAAGCTAGTCTGCTATATCTTTCATTTTGGTTATATAATCTGCCACTCCTTTCTTTGGTTGTTTCTTGAGCATTGTGAATTCCATCCATAGCTGATTCTTCCTAGATCTTGTGTTTGAGGGGAAGTATGATGAAAGAACTTCCCAAGTCTCTTGGGAGTTCTTGCAATTTCCAACATGTGGTAACAAGAAATAAGAGATTGAGTTTAGTAAATACGACTTGGAAAGATCTTCCTTTGCACACCATGTGGTCATCTTTTCTTGCTCTTCCTTTGTTGGTTGATTCTTGCTCTTGAAGGTTGGCATGTCTTCATCTCCTGAGATGTATCCATATAAGCTTCTCCCTTGAAGGTATGCTTGCATCCTTAGGGATCATGGTGAGTAGTTGTTCCTATCCAATTTGTCGATGAAGGATGGAAATCCATCTGCCATCTTGATTGTGCTTGCTCTGATACCACTCTTGGAGGAGATGGTGGATAATCACAAGAGATGGACTGGTGCACTTAAAACTTGCTTCACACCTGTTATAAGTGATGGCTCAAAACTGTTGTGGGCCTCTTTAGCTAGCTAATAAGCATAAGTAATCACATATGCTGTTTGGAAGATGATCCTCTAATGATAGGATCAAAACAGATAGGTAGGCATATGATGCAGGTTCCAAAAATTGCTATTTTGGTTGATACACCTACTCAGAGTTTTGAGCCATTCTTTGAGTAAAACAATAATTGGTAAAATTCCTTTAAGGGAACTTTAATTAGCTTAACAAGCTAACAATCATCAGTGATATCATAAAAAATGATGAACTACATGCAAAGAAATTTATTTATCAAATCAAGCATGCATCCCGACATTTATGGGCCTTGATAGTCACATACGAGTGAGCAGATATTGATTAATATCTGATGATCGAGAGAGTTATTACAAATGAAACTTTGTAGGATTAAAATAGACAGTATGCTCAAACTATCATGCTTTGAATGAAGAGAAGTGATCAATTGTATAGTGAGAACAAGCTCTAACAAGTTAACTATTCTGATAGAGTATGATAGAGATAGGAGATAAGAAGAAATGATCATGTATGTATTAAATCAAGTTAAAGTACAATGTCATTGGCAATAAATAATTGCTCAATGAGTGAGAAATGAGTGAGCTATGAGGTGAGCTCATCTTCTCAATGAAAGAACATGAATATGATCTGTGAAACTCGATACACACGCGGGCCTTCCAAAACCTCTATTTATAGTTTTTGTTGGAGCCAAATATTTGAATTCAAATTCAAATCTCTACCTAAAAGTGAATCCTAAAGTATAGGATTTATTCTCTCTTCAATCAACTACCAAACTGATACGAGATTATATGCTTCCTAACTCCTCGTGGGTTCATTGATCTTTTACAAATGTAATTCTGAAGCAAAGTTACAAGAGGTTGTTCATATGAAGCCTTCCAAGTGTAATGTCAATACATCAAATTTATGTGAGGTGGTCAAGTATGTAGGCTTGGGTGTAATTGCACCAACACATACTATATTCATCGAGGAATAACATGAAGTAGGTGATCAACCTAAGGCCTATGTAGGCATCTTTCCACACAAGTTAGCATGCTCCAAATCTACAAGATAGCTTGCTATTCTCTTGCATTCTTATGGAAATTCCTTCCTCTATTACTCACCCAACATAGAAGCTATACATTGTTCCTTCATATGTGCAATCGGTGGTGCGTGTGCAACAACACCCCTCTCATGCATTTCCTTTAGTCTAGGGTATCCGATTTCATAGAATGTTTCATATCATAACTTACTTTTTTCCCACACTTGTAGTAGTTGTTAAGGTGGGAAAATCATACATGTTCCTCCTTATGCTACCCCAGAAAATTTTGTTGTTACTTTCCATAATATTAGCTCTTGTCTTGCTAAAAGTTACTTCACGAGGACTACTAGGGCACTTTTTTCCCTATTAAGGAAGTTTTTTCCCCCAGCTTGTATATGCACCTATTGCCGGTTACTTATCTTTCTACATTCTAAAGGTAATACATTCAGTATTGTGTGTTGTGCTCCAAGCTTCTTCTTCTTCTTCATGGTGCTATTAGCATGCTTTTGCAAACCTCAAACTCCAATAATTGGTGTTAGAGCAGGTCACCACTTCATGTAGGGCTTCTTCAATACCCCTCCGGTCACAGTCTTTGAATCTCATGAAAATCGGTGAGCATACTCAAGGTGATTAGGAGATCAAAATGGCTTCACTCTAAGGTGCTGAACTCGTGATCTAAGCTCGTTTCAATCTTCGAATGCACTATCATAGTGCTTCTATAGGCATTTTCATCTTTTTTGTGGCAAACATATATATAGGTTTTGGTTCGCTAGTATAAGCATCTCAAAGTCTACCACATGTTTAATAAAACTTGACAGGGTAGTTCTATCTAACTTTTGGAGATACAATCATTTTTCTGCAACAAGGTAATTTAGTTAGTGGCCATGGCTGAAAGGAGTGATGTATTCGATATGTTGGATGTTGAGGATAAGTTGGACGCTACCAATTACCCATTATGGGCTTATATGAACTGTCATGTATTAGTTGCAAAAGGACTATGGAATATGGTGCAGGGTGTTGAAATACGTCCTATTACACCTACAAACATAGTTCCTTAAGGTGATGCAAATGACATTGAAGATTATGATATTCTTCATGTTCTTGTTTGTACTGCGATTCCTATTGCACCTACTCTAGATAAAATGTGTTGAGATGGCAAAGATGCTCAAGCACATGCATTGATAGCCTTGCTTGTGAAACATGCCATCATTCCTCACATTCATTCATGCAGAATAGCTAAGGATGCTTAGGATACACTTACCACTTTTTACTAGGCAAGGAATGAGGCTTGTGTTGCTTACCTCCAAAAATAGTTAGAGAGTGAGCACAAGAATGAAGGGGATTCCATGGACACTATTTTGACAGAGATCAAAGATTTGAAAGAGCAATTGATTTCTGTTGATGAAGTTTTGCTTGATAGTTCACTAGTGTAAACTGTTTTGAATGTTTTTCCCAATTCATATGAGAGTTTTGCTTCTACTCTTTGTTTGATGATAAGAGGCAATCCAAATGCCTTAACATTTGAGGAATTAGTCCCTGTTCTATTGCACGAAGATCAATCTAGGGAGAATAGGTCCATTATGCATGTTGTAGATCACGATTTCTTGGCTAATCAAAAGGGCAAAAGTTAATGGAGCTCTTCTACTAGTAAGCAAAAATTTGCTAATTCTGCACAATCAAAGAACGATGACAAAGAAGAGAAGAAAATAGAAAAGCAGATATTGTTTTACAAATACTGTAAAGCAAATGATCATGTCATAAGGAGTTGTCCAAATTTGGCTACTAAAGAGGCAAGGAAGAAAGAGGCTAGAATAGTTATTGTTGAGGCCTCTTCACCCAAAACAAAATCTGGTAATCTTGTGTAGAATGAAGAATGGGCATTTACTACTATTTGCAATTTTGGCCCATCTTGAGATGAACAATGTATGTCTATAGTAGACTCAAATGTTTGGTACTTTGATAGTAGAGCAACCAAACATACTACCTCAAAGCGTAGTTTCTTAAATTCACTTGAGCACGCTACTAGAGGGAATACTATCACATGCACCAACAACTCCTCTTATCTTTTTATGGGAGTTAGTAAGATAATTCTGACTACTATTGATGGTAGTTCTTTTACATTGTTGGATGCTTTATTTGTGCTAGCGATCAAGAAGAATCTGTTATTAGTTTCAGCTTTAACCAAGATTGGCGATGTCGATCTTTCAAATGAGGATGCCATTATTACTTCTGGCATTTTATGTCTTGAGCTCTTTAAGCTCATAGACAATGACAAATCTGTGAATGATTGAGAATGTGCAATACATGATTTTTTGGCTATGTGAGATGCAAAGCTTTGGCATGCATGCTTTGGTCATGTAAATTTTGCTAGTTTGCTATGCCTCTAGAAATATGAAATGGTGTCCTCTTTGCCCAAACTCAAGGCACTTGGTAAACATGCATGTGAAGACTATATGCTGGGCAAAATGTAGCGTTCCTCCTTCCCAAAAGATAGTTTTTTCCCCGAGCTTGTATATATGCCTATTGCCTCAATGTATTACTTATCTTTTTAGATTCTAAAGGTAATAGATTTAGTATTGTGTGCTGTGCTCCAAGCTTCTTCTTCTTCCTAGTGCTATTTGCATGCTTCCGCAAAGCTCAAACTCTAATAATTGGTATCAGAGCTGGTCGCCACTTCATGTAGGGCTTCTTTGACACCCTTCCAGTCATAGTCTTTGAATCTCATGAAAATCGGTGAGCATACTCAAGGTGATTAGGAGATCAAAATGGCTTCGCTCTATGGTGCCAAAATTGTGATCTAAGCTCATTTCGATATTCGAATGTAATATCATAGTGCTTGTATGGGTAATTTCATCTTTTTTGTGGCAAACATATATACAGGTTTTGGTTCGCTAGTATAAGCATCTTGAAGTCTACTACAAGTTTATCAAACTTGATAGGGTAGTTCTCTCCAACTTTTTGAGATATAGTAATTTTTTTGCAACAAGGTATTTTAGTGAGTGGCCATGGCTGAAAGGAGTGATGTATTCCATATGTTGGCTGTTGAGGATAAGTTGGATGCTACCAATTACCCATTATGGGCTTATATGATATGTCATGTATTGGTTGCAAAAGGACTATGGAATATGGTGCAGGGTGTTGAAAAACATCCTATTACACCTACAAACATAGTTGCTAAAGTTGATGCAAATGACATTGAAGATTATGATATTTCTTCATGTTAGGAATCACACCTACTATAGATAAAATTTGTTGGGATGGCAAAGATGTTTAGGTACATGCATTGATAGCCTTGTTTGTCAAACATGCCATCATTCCTCACATTCACTCATGCAGAATAGCTAAGGATGCTTGGGATACACTTACCACTTTATACTAGGCAAGGAATGAGGTTGGTGTTTCTTACATCCAAAAACAGTTGGAGAGTGAGCACATGAAAGAAGGGGATTCCATGGACAATGTTTTGACAAAGATCAAAGATTTGAAAGAACAATTGATTTCTGTTGATGATGTTTTGCCTGATAGTTCACTTGTGTAGATTGTTCTCAATGGTCTTCCCAATTCATATTAGAGTTTGCTTCTAGTCTTTCTTTGATGATGAGAGGAAATCCAAATTCCTTAACATTTGAGGAGTTAATCCCCGTTCTATTGCGCAAAGATCAATCTAGGCAGAACAAGTCAATTATGCATGTTGAAGATCACAATTTCATGGCTAGTCAAAAGGGCAAAGGTGAATGGAGCTCTTCTACTATTAAGCAGAAATCTGCTAATTCTACACAATCAAAGAAGGATGACAAAGAAGAGAAGAATATAGCAAAGCTGAAATTGTTTTAGAAATACTGTAAAGCAAATGCTCATGTCATAAATATTTGTCCAAATTTGGTTGCTAAAGAGGCAAGGAAGAAAGGCTAGAATAGTTGTTGTTGAGGCCTCTACACCCAAAACAAAACCTGTTAATCTTGTGTAGAATGAAGAATGGGCATTTACTAGGTGAATAAAATGATCCGTGTTTGCAGATTTGACCCATCTTCAGATGAACAGTGTATGTATATAGTAGACTTAGATGTTTGGTACTTTGATACTGGAGCAACCAAACATACTACCTTGAAGCATAGTTTCTTCAATTCACTTGAGCGTGCCACTAAAGGGAATACTATCACATGCACCAACAACTACTCTTATCTTTTTATTGAAGAATCTGTTATTAACTTCTGCTTTAACGAGGATTGGCAATGTTGACCTTTCAAATGATGATGTCATTATTGCTTCTGGGATTTTATGTCTCGAGCTGTATAAGCTCATAAACTATGAAAAATTTGTGAATGATTCAGCATCTGCAATACATGATTCTCAGGCTATGTGAGATGCAAAGCTTTTGCATGCATGCTTTGGTCATGTAAACTTTGCTAGTTTGCTATGCCTATAGAAATCTGAAATGGTGTCCTCTTTGCCCAAACTTGAGGCACTTGGTAAGCATGCAATTGAAGACTATATTTTGGGCAAAATGCAGCATTCCTCCTTCCTAAAAGATGGTTTAGTATGAGCTACTAAAAAATTATAGCTTGTTCATAATGATCTGTGTGGTCCTATGTAGACACCTTCTTTTAGGAAGTGTCTTTACTTTGTGGCTTTCATTGATGATTTTTCTAGGCATGTATGGGTATATCCATTGAAAACAAAGTCTGAAGTGTTTATGTGCTTCAAGCAGTTTTTGGTTTTGGCTAAAATTTTGTTAGCATGTAAAATGGAGACCCTCCATTCTGATCGAGGGGGGATATATGTCTTCTAGTTTTAATACATTTCTAGTTGAACATGGGATAAAACATTAGTGTACATTGCCATATACACCTCAACAAAATGAAGTTGCTGAAAGGAACAACATGTCGCTCATGGAGATGGGGAGGTGCATGGTCAAGAGTCAAGCTTTACCACATAGTTTTTGGCTTGAGGATGTTATGTGTGCAACATATGTACTTAATAGGTGTCCCAATAAAGCATTGTAGTCTATCACTCCATATGACGCTTGGCATGCACCTACATGTTTTTGGTTGTCAGGCATATGCATTAGTGCTTGAACAACAACATGGGAAATTAGATGATAAGTAGTGAAATGTATTTTTATTGGGTACAATTGTGAAAGCAAAGGCTATCATTTGTATCATCCACAAACTAAAAGCATTCTGGTTAGTTGTGATGTTCTTTTTGTGGAAGATGCTATTCAACCATTACTTTCATGTACTACGGAGACATCTGTTAGCTTCAAAGACATATATGATACTTTGATACCTCTTTTAACAAGTGGACAGTCTATTGCTGGTCCTAATGAGGCAACTTCTGAGCCTTCATAGGTTTCATGTGGTGATGCAAATCATTAAGTTTTGTGATGCAGATTTACATAATGCACTTGTTGATGAGAGAGCTGATATTGATTATGAGAAATGTTCCCGAGTATCTTGAGAATGCAACCGATTTTGCCCATAGATTTGGGGACCATAAGCATCCTCAATACACTCCCACACAATAGACCAAGGAAATGCAATACGTTAGCTAAAAAATGAAAATACTTCAAGGGTCTAAGCCCATTAAGAAAGGAAGAAGAGAGGAGAAATTTATCAAGGAGTAGTAAATCTTTGGAAAATGTGAGGACAATTATCCACATGATGTAGATACATCCCATTCACGATAAGGTAATGAACAATAATATCTCAATCTTTTTTCCTAAATGAGTGTTTTCTACTAGTATAGCTTGGGTTGCGTGACTATGTTCGTGGGACTACAGTATGGATCATGGTTGTTTATTTTTCCAGTCATCAATGTATGAACTTTTTTCCAAAAATTTAAGACCGCAAGTAGCTTAGTGGATATAATTATGTAGCTTCTATGATGCAAGGTGAGGAAATGGAAAAATGGGCACCATGATATTCGATCTAGACGTAGACATCTAAGGATAGGAAGACCATGTGGAGTTCCAATTAGTTAACATGAAAATTGGTGGTATATACGTTTTGGATAAAGTATGCATTTGAGAATTAAGGAACATGGTCAAACATATCTATAAGAAAATTACACTTTATTTGATTTAAAATGGATTAACGTTTGTTTAAGCATAAGAGATATGTACGTAGTTATTTTATGGGGGTTATAAGAAAATACCAAGAAGCACTTGAGGTTACCATGAAGGGGATGTGAAGAGGAAAACTTATTAACTTGCATGCACACATATGGAGTCTTATGTGTGCATGAACCGTTGTTTTGGGATATCCTTAGGTTTTTGGTTGTGTGTGCATTGACTATCTCCTACTCTTTTACCACTGTAAAATCATCTCCATGTACCTTAATGATGCTTCACCATTTGAGAGGGCTCTAAAGATATTCCCTTGCGAACATGAGTGTGATGATAAATCCTATGGTATGGACAAACCACATGGGGGAACGATGGAAAGGACAAGAAGTGTGCCATCACTACAAAAATAAATATTAACTTATATGTAACCATAGAGGAGGTATGCTCATCTGCTGAACATTTAGGGAGAAATGACTCATTGTTGTTGGAATGTTGTGCCTCTTGCCGTAGAGGAGTTGAAAAGATATAACAACAACACTGTTCGAAGCAGTTGAACATTTATGAGTTACGTGCTCTTACATCCACTACAAGTATGGGAATAAGTAAGTGATGGCATGAGAGATTCTATGACATTGGATACCCTAGACTAAAGGAAATGCATCATAGAGGCATGGTTGCACATCTACTATCGATTGCACATATAAAGGAATCATGTGAAGCTTTCATGATGGGTGAGCGCTAGAGGAAAACGTTTCCACAAGAACACAAGAGCTTAAAGAGCTATCCTTTAATGTTGGCCCATGTTTCCTTGTCCAAAAAGATGCCTACATAGGCCTTTGGTGGATCTTCCTACTCCATGTTACTCATCGACGACTATATTGGGAAGATGTGGGTGTACTCTACATCATACATCATGAGTAAAAGTTAAACCAAGGATCTTGACATGAAAAACTCCACAAGAGGCCTAGTGGTAAAGAACCATCTACTTTGCATTTCAAATTACTTGGAGGTGAACGTTATGTAGATGTTTGAGATAAAAAGAGAAACAAGCTTCAAACAAAAGAGCATCAAATTTTTCTTCTTAGGGTATAGAACCCTTATAAGGTTCATGAAAATGAGGTTAATAAGATCGTGGGAAGTCACAATGTGATGTTTAAAGAGGAGCAATCAAGCACATGCAATAGAGGATGACAAGAGATCTTCCACTTATCATTAAGGAAAGTGGAAATTCACTATGAACCTATCCCGAGAGTTATCACTTCTACACAAGAGAAGGAAGAATCATCTTTAGATGATCAATCTGAAAACCACCAATCTATTGTGATACAAAAAGAAAACCATTGCCACATTGGGTGTGAAAGCTCTATGATTCTCAAAATCCCATCCCACAATCACTAGAGCAGATGGATGATGAACCAAGGTTATCATTTAGAATACAAGAGCACATACATGCAAGCATCCATATTGTAAACACAACCTTCATTAATGAACTCATTCAAGAACAAGAAAAGAAACTACTAAATGGGGAAGAGGCACTCCACCATCCCTATTGGACAGATTACATGCAAACAAAATATGAAAATATCATGAAAAATGGAACTTGGAATCTAGGGGATTGACTCCCTAAGTGCAAGGTCATTGGAATCAAGTGTGCTTGGAAGTTGGTGTACAAGATGGATGGTACTTTGGAGACTTACAAAGGAAGAGATCTTGCATATGGGGAATCCCAAGTTGAAGGGATTGGTGTTTGCGAATCACGTATCCAAATACAAGGATCACTACTATTCTAGTAGTACATTGCGGCTCTGCATATACAATGACCAAACTGTTAAATCAAAATTCTTGAATGTAGACCTCAAGGAGGAGGTATATGTGTCTCAATCACCACGTTTGAGGCTTTCAATTCATAGAAAAGGCATGTAAGCTAAAGAAGGCATTTTATGGGCTAACACTAGCCTTGAGAGCATGGTACCAATGGATGGATACATATCTCTTAGATCGAGGTTTCAAAAGAAGAGATTTTAGTTCTTGTATGTTCTAAAGATAGAAAGGAAGAAAATTGCAAATATAATCTATGCAAAAGGCCATAGGGAATGATGATGATCTTCTTCAATAGACAAAAGAGGTCCTTAGTTGAAAATTTGAAATGATAGATTAAGGCTTAATACATTACTGCTTTAGACTTGGAGTATGGGAGTAACCAAGGAATATTTTCACCTCTCAACAGAAATATGCAAGGTAGCCAGAGACTATCCTCCTTAGAGAGAATACCATAATTTATGGTTTCTTTCACATACCTTAGTATCCATGCACTTGACTTCTAATTTTGTTTGATGTCTAATCAATTTCTCTAACATGTCTTAGAAGGAAAGTACGTGGATACTAAGGTATGTGAAAGAAACCATAAATTATGGTATTCTCTCTAAGGAGGATAGTCTCTAGCTAGATACTATGTCACATATTGTAGACGAGATATTGATGCTAAAAATTCAGTTTGTTGACATTGTTTTTCTTTAGGATCTTGCATTTTTTTTTGGCATGGATATGAACTAACCAATTGTAGCATTATGTTCTATGATGCTCAGTACAAAAGAAACATGTGTTTCAACATGTGAATCTATGCTTTTGAGTACATTCTGATGTCACATAGGAATACAAGGATAGGAGGCTAAAAAGATGAAATTTGATAACCTAATTTTCATGGACATTGCCAAAAATCTTGTTTCCATATACATAATAAGCACATAAAAATTCACTATCACTATCTTTGTGAGTTTTTTGAGGACAGGGTCATGGAGATAAGGCATTCTCCAACTAAAGAATATGCAGCAGACATATTCACGGTCTCCTAGGAGAGAGCAACTTTATCAAAACTTTGCATAACTTGGTATGTGACCAAGGAGGTAGGTCACCCTAGGATGGACATTGATGGGGTTCTATATATAGTCAATTGTCCACCCTCAACTAACCCCAAATGTTCCATTGTACTCTACATTTTAAGGATCTCATTATGAGAAGATATCGTGAGAGCCTTGACATTTAAAGAATGATAACATCCAAGTCAAATGAGGCCTATGCATGATTGTTAATGGTAAAATATGACTTTGTGAGCCTAGCCATGAAGGTAGGTAGGGCATAAATTTTAAGTCTATTGGTCTTCCATTCAACTTTCAAATTGAGGCCTTGTGGGACCATGTAGTTATGTGATAGTACCTTAATGGGAGGGATTCTAGAGGGGGGCATATTGGGAGCTCCGTCTAAACTCCATATTAGGAGCACATGGGTGGAAAACACCATCTTTGTAGCTACATTTCTATAGGCGAGAATCAGAGTTCTCTATTTTGCATCTCTCTCTCTCTCCCTATCTATGTGTTTATCAACTTTGATTGTTGGGCCATTCCATTGTGCTACAGTCTATTTATCACGTGGAACATCAAAGTACACCAGATGCAACTTTTAGTAAAATAACATATGTTAGGGCTTCAACCTAATTGGGAAAAGAACTATGAGGCACATGTGATTCCATTTGATGTCATTTACAATCACATTTAGGAGGATATATTTATGTTAAATAGAAAGGAGAGGGCTCATCGTTGCTTTATGCAAAAATATGCTAACACAATTATAGAATGTGTTAGGAACTTCAAATTATTAAAAAACATTTCTTATACTGAGATATTCTTGACTCTATGCCTATATGTACAATAGCTGTATGTACAATGGCCCCTGAGGATAGACTTATTCCTTGAAGAAAACCATTAATTAATAAAATGGTCATTCTTTACAAAAGAGAGGATGTTATTTGGAAAGATGAACGCATCTATTAAGAAAACGACCTAAATTATGTCATAAATTTTACGAGGATAAAATTTCTTATATGAAAGTTTTCAAAAAATACTTTTAAGTGTTGTTACACAAAACAATTTAAATTTTAGAAATGTAGGACTATTCATGATAACATTCAAGTCTAAGAAAAAATTATAACATCATTATGATCATATTTAAACCTTCTTATTAGTGCCAAACTTTATTTACTCCTTTGAGAAATTATCTCAAGGCATGCCTAAAGGGCCAACCATTACAATATTTGGGTACCAAAAGGATTTGTATTTTTCCATCTTTTTTCCCCTTTCTTTCTAACGAAAATAATATGATGCTACGTGTTAAAAATAAATGATGAAGTCATACATATTTATTTCGTCTAGAACCGTCTTGTTATCTTGCAATAGCTTTATCAACTTTCTAGTAAGCATCTTATTTTCACACAACTCTTGCTAAATTCTTATCAATATAGTGTTTCTATGACCGTATTTAACTTGAAATACTTCGGAAAATTATATTGAAAAAATATTTCAGAAAGTCTTATGCTGTTGGTCTTCATTATCCCACATTGGTGTTTGGATTGTCGTGAAACTTCGTATTGTCGGATTTAATGTCCTATCGCATTGCAGTGAGACTTCGTATTGTTTTGGATTGTAGTGAAACTTCGTATTGTTTTGGAACTTCGTATCTCGAAAACAAGTTTTCTGAATGTCCTATCGCATCTGTAGGTTCGAGTTTCGAGCTCTGATGAGTTCGATGAAACGCTACTAATGTATTCAGTAAACTGGATTGCCACCTATTAAGCCCGAACCCCACCTTTTCGGATTAAGAAATCCAATTCAAAGTTCGATCTTTAATCAAGAAGGCCAACGATATGTGGCACATGTGTAATGAGGAGATGGACCCTTTATTCTCCTTCTCATGCGACCTTTTTATATTCAAACCGAAGAACTGTATGATCTTTGATCTACTAAAAGATAAGGGAGTCTTCATTCATGATATAAAAGTCGGTCATTTATCCTTCCAAGTTTCTTCAAAAGCATTAGCCTCTTCATTTTCTTTCTTCAATCTTCAAAAGAAGGCAACAAGGGAAGTTCATTTTGCACCAAGTTTAATGGAGGAAACTTTTTTTACTTCAAGTATGTAGTCTACAACTTAATCTATGGCATGTAGAACATAAATTTTACCTATCATTAAAGGGATTTGTTTGAAATATAGAAAGCATGAGCACATGCTTAAACTTAAGTAGTAGAGAGATTCGTGTAAAGTCCCGATTGGGGTAGTACTTGATGCTTCACTAAGAAAGGAATCTAAAGACAAGAAGTGAAAAGCTCTTGTGACTATAAAATGGTTGAGAATAACCAATAGGATTCAAGGAGGATAAACACATGAAGATCATGAAGATCATATTCTTATTTGGATTACATTCAAGATAAAGTGTTCCTGATTTAGAACTATTTGATAAATTTCCCAAGAGTTAGGACTTTGAAATGATCCTTTTAACTAAGTCTAGATGGAATAGGTGAAGACCAAGTTCCTAATCTAACTTGAAATAGTTAATCTCTTGAATCCTCATAATGCATAAGAATTTCATTTCAAGAAAGGAATTCATAAATGAAAGAACTTGGAGAAGCTTGTAGGAGGTAGAAAAGTGTGTTTCAAAGCGATGAAGTTTGTTCTAGCCCGCCGGCACAAGACCAGCCCTTGAGCTTATGGAGACTCAAATAGACCTTATATGCATGCAATAAGTGCAAAGAAATGCACTATGTACTTTGGAGCATCAAGGAGAAAGAGTTGATACAAAATAGATAGGTTTGCGGGTCGACTAGCTCAAAAAACTTACTATCTATGGAAGAGACAATGAATTTCAAATGCTCATAGCAACTAGCATGATTACAATTAGAGAAATTCCTTTTATGGGAGTGATAAAAATAGGTTTGAGTATATAGAACACTCAAAAGTGTAAGGAATAAGCAAAATATGCTCTAGGAATGAATAAGACACTCAACGGTGGTACCTCCTATTTTTAAGGAATACACAAAGATTGACCCTCAGACAGAAACACTCAGATTTCTCCCAATCTACTGGAACAAATGCAATGAAAATTCAAACCATAAACTATATGCTAATAACTTTCCAATGAGCCATCTTGTACTCAATTGGGAGTTTTGTAGAGAGAGCAGCAGCCTCTACAAGATTACTGGTGCTAAAGAAGATAATGCAGAAAAATGGTCACAAGTGTATGTATATTGCTTCCATATATTGTACAAGTGATTTCAAGTCTTTATATAGACTCTAGAAGTGCTCTACAAGTGGATTTTGAATTCAAATAAAGGTGGGAATGGTTATTGGAGGGAATCAATTCACAATCTAATGAAAGTGAAGATCTAGTTTGATCTACTTATAGATGATTTATTGCTTGATTGAATGCAATTCAACCACCAAAAATTCGTGGGACTTAGGCTATATCTTTCTACCTTTACATGTGTAAAGCTCAAGACTTTTACAATGGTTACAGATTCATGAAAAATATTTTTAAAAAAAGTACAATGAGCGTAAATAAAAGAACTCTCCAACGGATATTCTTTCGACGTGATAGCCTTTGATGTAGATCAAATCCACCTCAAGCATAGTGTATGCTTGATGTTCCAACAATAAAGAGATTGAATAAAGGAATGATTAACATAGTCCTAGTGAAGCATAAATATTCTGAGCAAAGAAGAAATATCATCATTTAAAGCTCAGTGGATCGATGCACTAAAGTTGGATACCACACTAGTATCTTATAGCTAGATGATGATATTTAGCTTTAGTCTAAGAATCTTTTTGAGAATCCATTATATTTCTCTTAAAGATAGATAAAATGCTTCAATACCTTGTTGAAATAAATATTTAAAATGTTAAAGTCTTAATTCACCTCAAGTTTGACTCACAAAAAAGTTTAAGTATCTTAGAAGTTTAAATTGGAAAACTTTTTTAGTTCTTTCTTTTGGCTTTCCAATTTTTTTTATTTGACTTAGAAAGAGTATCTAATTCTTTTTACAAAAGAAGAGGGGTAGCCATTTGGAACTAAATAACTAAATTAAACTTCTCCGATATATGTTCTATACAAGAACCCATTCAATCTTCAAGAGAGGCTAAGCCTATGTTGATTTATTCATTTGACTTTGCTTCAAGTTACATTGCGTAACTCTAATGATTTTCATAGAGCTCAATATACTCTAGAAATGACAACTTAGGAAGTACTCATAAGATTGACAATTCCCAAGAACTTAAAGATGAAGATTTTGAAAAAAATTTTCTTAAGTTGGATAATTTTCATTTTGGATTTAACTCGATCAAGATAAACTAAAGATGAAGAAAATTAAAATAGAGAAATTTGTCCTATATTTTACATAGGATTTTGAAACCAATTAGAACAAAGTAGTACTCTAATCAGATAGAATAAATGAAGTAAATATTGGTAGGGAGTAACCGGTAGTATAAACATCCATGTTAGATGTTCAAGACAACTAAAATTCTAGTTTTTTAATTCAAATTCAAGTGAATCAAGAGTTCTTAAAGTCTAGGATAGGAATTTCACCTAAATTACTAAATCCATGTACCATTCATGCCCATAAATAGACTAGTAATTGAAATCCACCCATTTCACATGTTAGTGCCTGGATTGCACATAGTTTAAATAGTGAATTGGCCATGGACATTTTTTTAATCCACCCTTATTATTCATTCCCTAATTTTTACTTAGATTAGTTTATCAAAGTGCAAAGCTAGATGGTGCTTTCAATCTTTTGGGCAAGAATTCCACCATAAAGATGAAAAATGATCTTCTACATTAGAAAATGAGGCTTGTGGGATGCCTAGAGTATTTATATAGAAACATTTTTATGACAAAAATATTTTGCAAGGGGGCAGAATAATCTAAAGTAAGTTTATGACATGAGGGTTTGACATCAAGTTTAGGACATGAGGTTTTGACATGTTTAGATGGATTTGGGATGGAACATCGTTTTTTCATTCAAGTGTAGGGCGAAAGTCTTGAGAGTATACTTAAATGAAGGTGCTTGTTCTTTCTAGGCAAGTAAATGTGATTGGCCTAGTGGTTAAGTCCTATGCATCAGAAGGAGGAGGCCTCGGGTTTACGTCCTACAAGAGATGTTGGAGAGTTTTTTCCCAAGAGCTCTAGATTCTTCTAGATGCATCCACTTGAGTTAACTCAAGTTAACTCGCACTGGTTGCACACATGTAGTTACATGGCAGACACTTGGAGGGTTAGTATCCACCATAGTAGGCAGTCCTTTGGAGAGAGCTATATATAAAAGTATAAGGTTTGGAGAAGAGACATCTCTCTAGCATGTGTTCGTCATAATACTTAGTTCTTTGCACTAGTTCTCTCTAAAAACTTTATCATTGATATCCTTAATTGTGATTAAAAATATGTTTCCTTATTTCAAATAGCATTCAGAAAAACAAAAGAAGTATTTTCATTCAACAACCATGTCTTTTGGTGATGGTGTCAACCATTTGGGCTTTTGTTTCTTTAAAATACTACTTACACTTAAACACATATATTTACATATGAATTTCGAGGATGAATAAACCACTATGAATGAAGATTTCACAAGAATGAGAATAATATGAATCAAACAATTATATTATAGTATTATTTCTTTACTATATGCTACCTAGAATATGGTGATTGTAAGATTTACAATGAGACAAAAAGCCATAATGGGGAATATCAATTTAGTTATATGTATCCTCTATAGTATTGAGTGCTTCGTATCTTTACTGAGTCAAACATTTTAGAATAATGCATAGAAATTATTTAATGAACTGAAAAACTATAATAGAGCCTATACGTAACGTAAATGTCACATCTTTTCTATTTGGGATTGAGATTGATAGTGAATGGAACATCCAAATCAGCTAGTAGCAGGTATATAGTTTTCAATATGTTTCATTCATTTGGGTGCAATCAAAACGCCCGTAATAGAAACAAATTTTTTTTAGAAATCTACTAGATACATTATTACGAAATCTAGATTCATAATGAACAATCAAGTGAAAATAAAACTTAAAATATTATAGAAATCCTTGAAATACTTATTAGATTCATAATAAATCAATGAATGCTAATAGACCCTTAAAGATTCTTAATAATTACTCTGCATCATATTGCAAAATTAAGGATCTCAATTATTTCAAATCTCCAAACAGCTACTTACCATTGACTTTTGATTTGCAAAACTAAGAGTAAAGGTAGTTGTTGAAAATAAAGATATATTCTACACTCCATATACTATTGTAAGATTCTACACTTCATATATTAGTACTAGAGTAAGAACCAACATGGGTATTAAAAATTCTACAATAGTTACTACACCTATTTTATACTTTTGTAGGTACATAGAAGCTTTTCCACACACAAACACACACACATGCACATCTCTCCGTCCATATTTCCTAGATGTCTTTACTCCCAATTTCTTTCAAAAATGTTTAGGAAAAACCAATTGTCTTGCGAAGAAAAGCCTCTTTGGAGCCAATCGAGTGGTCTAGCTAGAGGTAGTCCTAGATGCTTTTGTAGATAGGAGTATCCTTAGGACATGAGTATAGCATATGAGTGATATCTTCATGGCTGTAATGACATCTCTTGCACCATGGTTAAACACCAAATATTTTTTCAAGTTTCACTTTGGTCCATATGCCATAATAGAAGATTTCCAAAGAAGGGTTATTTTCTTGCACTCCATCAATGGGCACCAAAGATCTCTAAAATTCAAGTCTCATCTAGGGGAACACATGTTCATGCACCATTTTCCCTTGAGAGCTTGGTGAAATCGGAGCATTATGATTTTTAATGAGGCATATTCAACTTTTGTTTTCAATTTCTTCACTTGATTCCTTTATGATGCAGCTCGTTGTAGCCTACGAGAACGTGATTCTCCAAATTCTTCTGAGTGTTGAACTTATATCTTAAAAGGCATAGTCCTCAAAGTCCATTGTGTGACTCTAATGAATGGACCCTCATTATGTGATCATTGTGTCATGTCAGCTTATTCGGACATTAACGAATACTTTTTTCATGGTAATTCAACATTTTTTGATCGAATGCACTTTTGATCAAAATTTTTTGATTGAAATACATTCGATCGAAAACTTTTTGAATAGAAAAAAATTCAAACAATCTGTTATAAAGGGATAGAACTAGAATTATTTTTCATAAGAGTTAAATTTTTTTCATTGATTCTTACTTCACAATAGTATATGTGTGTGTGTATGATTGTGAGTAAAAATGTCTTGTGATTGTTTGAATCAATATTGATTCTTACTTCACAATAGTATATGTATGTGTATTTGAGTGTATAATTGAATGAAATCTATTGTGACTGTTTGATTCAACATTGATTCTTACTTCACAACAGTAGATGTATGTCTGTGATTGTGAGTAAAAGTGTATTGCTATTGTTTGAATCAATATTGGTTCTTACTTCACAATAGTATGTGTATGTGTATGTGCATGTATGTTATATGATTGTAAGTGAAAATCAAATGTGATTGTGTATGTGCATGTGTATGTGTGTGTATGATTGTGAGATAAAAACTATTGTAATTGTTGGAAAAGGTTTTATGTTCTTTTTGATAATTCAAGGGTTGAGAAGGTATTAATAAGTGAAGATGAATGGCATCTAGGACAATGCATATCAACTAACAGAAGGTTCTTTTTGTATCGATATGATACAACTTCAAAGATCCATAGATCTTCTTTAGAAAGTTGTATTGTATAGTTACAACAAGAGCCTTTTGTTAGTTGAGATGTTGGCATCAAGAGAATAGCATCAAGAGGGACTTGGATCCTTGGATACTTATGATAAAAGAGATGCAAACAGGTAAAAAAACGATTTTACTTTTTATGATATAGTTTCATATTTTTTTGAGCACATAATAATGAATTTTTATATTTTTATATTTTTATAGGTTATTTTGAAGATTGATTGATTTCAAACTAAGTATGAAGGTAGAAATTTCCCATTAAAAATGGATCCTTATCAATCATTAGCTTGAATCATCTGAATGGGTATCACACAATAGGTTCTTCTTTATTCAATTAGAATATAGGTGAATCCCACGACAGAGATTATCATGTTTTGTTAAGTTAGAATATGAAGCTCGGGGGTATGCCTAAAATTTTATATATAGCTATATTTCCGAGGATGAAACTTCTCTCGTGTGTGTATATATATATATATATATATATATATATATATATATATATATATATATATATATATATATATATATATATATATATATATATATATATATGTGTGTGTGTGTGTCTGAGAGAGAGAGAGAGAGAGAGAGAGAGAGAGAGAGAGAGAGAGAGAGAGAGAGAGAGAGAGAGAGAGAGAGAGAGAGAGAGAGAGAGAGAGAGAGAGAGAGAGAGAGAGAGAGAGAGAGAGAGAGAGAGAGAGAGAGAGAGAGAGAGAGAGAGAGAGAGAGAGAGAGAGAGAGAGAGAGAGAGAGAGAGAGAGAGAGAGAGAGAGAGAGAGAGAGAGAGAGAGAGAGAGAGAGAATGTGTGTGTATATGTATGTGTATTCATGTTCATTATATATATACATGTGTTAGTATGCACATATGTGTGTTTCATGTGTATGTATGTGCATGCATGTCTGTGATATATGTATGCATGTGCTAGTATGCACACATGTATAAGTGTGCATGTAGGCATGCATGTGTGATGTGTATGTATCTTAATATGTGTTTTTTATATATGTATGTGTATATACATGATCTGTATATATCTTTATATGTATTATGGTCCAAGTTGATTTGAGTAGCTATATATAGAGGCATAAGGTTGGGAGGAGAGACATCTCTCTAGTAGGTGATGGAGGGACTAGATGCAAATGTGTGTGTATATGTGTGTGTGTATGCATATGTGTGTATGTATGTGTATGTGTGTGTATGCATGTATCTATGTATGTATACATATGAATGTGTGTATATATGTGTGTGTATGTATATGTGCAAGCATGTATATGTGTATGTGTATATGTCTATCTATAAGTTTGATTTTGTGTGTATATGTGTATATATATGTGTGTGTGTGTGTGTATGTGTGCATTTTTGTGTGTGTATGCATATGTGTGTATTTATGTGCATCTATCACACATGCGCATACATACACACATATGCATACATACTTTGAAATCTGCAAAACAAAAACACTAGTTTTACCTCTGAAGAAGAGTCTCTATGGTAGGATTAGAGGTCTATAGACTCTCAAACAAGCACATGTGGTATGAAGTTTCCAATCGAATATATATATATATATATATATATATATATATATATATATATATATATATATATATATATATATATATATATATATATATATATATATATATATATATATATATATATATATATATATATATATATATATATATATATATATATATATATATATATATAAGAAACAAGTTTTCGATTGGAAGTGCTTTCGGTGGAAAAGTTTATCGATCGAAAAAGTTTTGTTCGAAAACGTTTTTGATCGAAAGCCTTTTGATTGAAAGTTTATCTTTGTCCATTTTTTTTGGTGTTCTTTTGGATATCCACAAATAAAATGAACATATTTTATATTTTTTAAGTATTCCATCGAATAAATGCAACCTAGTTGTAAATCTTATCAATCATCTAGATTGGGACCAAATGTACTCATAGAAAAGATATGCTTTGGACTCGAGCATTTTGGCTCTTTGGTGATTCTCCTTATCAATGTCTCCAATGTAAAACATAGGGAATGAAGCAGAGTCATTTTTTGTGATTCGGAAAACCCATTTCCAATTGTTATTGATGTTTTAGTAAGGCTTCACTAGGGCTGGGAAAAATAGTAAAGCCATTAGTGAAAGAGCAACCCACATGGGATTTTTAGAAAATGTAAGATTTTGACTATTTTTGAATATCAACCTTGACCATGAATCACTTCTCTTAATCCTAGATATAATCATCCATTTTCTAGAAAGCTTATTTTCCATGGTCTAAATGTCAAGATTGCCAAGGCCCCTAGAATCCTTGGTGCAAGAACAAATGTCTCACCTACTTTTTGGTACTCATCTCTGATATGGGTCATCCATCTAGAGAAATGTTCTACAAATCCTTTTCATATTCATCAATAAAGATTCTGTCAGCCTCCAAAAAGCAATGAAAGAAATAAGGGAGGATATTAAAAATGTATTGATCAAGATTGATTTACTAGACACATTCAATCACATGATCTTGTAGTTGTAGAGCTTGGAATCAAGTATGTTCAGGTCCAAATCCCATCTCTTACTGATTCAAACCTCAAAACCTAATGGGATTTGAAGATGTCAAAAGACTTGGCTCATGGAAAGCTCAATGTTTGAGGGTCCTTGAGAAGCTGAGGTGTTGACATCATGATATTTTTCAAAGTAGTTTTAGTGTGGTTAATTTTGGAGGTAGGTGGAGTGCAGAAAATATGAATATATTGCCAAAATGGAGAAACACAACCACCTTCATTAAGGATGATGGCATTAGTGTCATCCTCAAACATCCTAAGGATCATTTCATTATTTATTTAATGTAGGAACCTCTGATTTGATAAGGATGAACTTGACTCTTAACAAGGAACTGATGCCATCAACAACAATAGAAAATAACAAAGGGGTGAGGGGGCAACCCTCCTTACTTGACCTCTTTTTGTAAGCGAGGCCAAGATACTACCGTTAACATTAGTACAAGTGGAAGCATTCCCTAAGAGAGTGAAAAGTTTTAGGTGTATGAGAGATTGAGCAACTGAATAAAAGTATAAAAAAGAGCAAAGAAGGAGATCAACACACGAATAAAGAAGATGGCTGGAAGAACTCGCTATTGATAGATGATGAACATTGAAGAATAGTATGAGAATGAGTATGATGAAAACTATAAGTGAATCCCTAAGTATTATGTACCACCACATATGACGATATTGTATATATGTGGTTACAAAAGAAAAAAACTATACCAAGCTCTCGAGTAAACGATGCCCATCTATAGGGAAAATCACATATCAAAGCTACTTGTGGGACACATGAGTGTAACAAGACCCCCTATAGGAAATGACATGAACATAGAAAGGGAGTGATAGATCAACACCCACACGGTAATAAGCCTAAAGATTTGTGAAAAGCTTCAAACTTTTGTATGGAGGAGATTTCTCCACCATGAAGGTGCTCTTTGACATAATGATAATGAAACTCAATGTGCTTTGTACATTCATAAAAGAATTGATTTTATAAACGAGAAATGCTAGTTGACTATCAATTAGAATTTGTGTAGGTGCATCAATCTCCATGTATAGATCTATGAATATGTTTGCCAACCATATACACTCCACTATAGCTATGAACACCTCCCTATAGTTGGATTCAAAAATTGATGCAGCCATAGTATGTTGCTTCATATTCGACCAGGGTATGCATGGTCCTCTAAGAAGAAAACAAGTACCACTAGTGGAAACTTGTGTTTCGTAACAAGTACCCAATCACTGTGTAAACACATTCAAGCATGGATGATCATCACTACCATAAAGTAGACCCAAACTAAAAGTTTCTTTTAGATCTCTAAACACATCTTTTACTACTTGTCAATGCTTAGTTCCAAGGCTATGCATAAACAAACTTAAATTATAAACTACATATTGTATGTATGGCCTTGTGCTACATTCACGTATCAAACATTCCTCAACATTCTAGTAAATAGAAGTATCATATTCATCATTTGATTCCTCAGTTGCGAGCCTAAATCATTCTTTCACTAGTGTTGAGATAGGCTTGCAATCCTCAACAACAAAATGCAAAAGTAGTTTCTCAATATACTTTTCTTGATGCACAACAATTGCCCCCTCAGCGGATAAAAGTTGGATAACACATAGTAGTCCAAAAGACCAATATATTTGATATCAAAAGTATGCTACAAACCTGTCATAAGCATCTTAGTTTTTTCATCACATGACACACTCAATTGAATGTCATATAGATATAGAACAACCACTATAATAACAACCCATACTTTTCATACGTAAAGTGTGGATTCAGTTCGACTACATCTAAAACCAAGAGAAGTCAAGTGTTTATGTATCTTGGCATACCATGCATGTGGATCCTGCTTACCTCCATACAAAGCTTTATGCAAGTAGCAAGCCATATGCTCTTGAAATTTTATGGAAAATCTTATAGTTTTCTTCATATAGACCTCTTCTTGCATATCATAGTTAAAGAAAGCCTTTTTTATATCCAATCGATGCACTTTCCAACCAAAATGGCAACCAAAAAAATCACAATATGAATGATGGTCATGCAATAAGTATATGGAAAAGTATCCTCATAATCAATGGCATATGTTTGCACATAAACCTTTGTTACTAATCTATCTTTGTACTGATCAATGCCATCATTCAGATTTTTTATAATCTTGGAAATGGAGTTAGTACCATTGACATTCTTACCTTTTGACAATTCACAATACTCCCAAGTTTTTTTTAATAGAATCCAATTTTCTAATCCAATTTGAATAATCACATGCATCTTCAAAAGTGAGGGGCCCTTCATTTCACATAACAATAAGAGATACATCCACAAATCCACTTTCTACATGGCGAGACATTGATCTTGCTCAATCAAGTAAATGTGCACTCACTTTTTTTTTCTTGAAATGTCCTTTGCAATGCTTTTGGCATAGCTTGTGCATCTTTGATAGACATATGCTGCTCATGTAACACATCACCAAAATGTAAACTTGTAATGGCATAAATATCATTCAAATTATCTGCCACATATGGCTACAAAATTCACAAATTTTAGCCATGTTGGGCTAGATATTTTGAGCCATCTTTGAGAAGAATTTATCATCCACGTTTCTCTCTAGATTTTGGCAATTCATAGAAATGTTTGCCTACATGTTTTCAACCATATTTGGATAGAGATTTTTGACCATGTTTGGCTAAAAATTCTCTGGTTTGTGAAGTTCATATGGGTCTGTGACCATATTTGAGTGCACATCTTTTAAACAAAAAACATTAGTGCATCAAACACATTTTGTGAATTCATTTCTAGTTGAAATTTGTATTCACGTAAAGGATAAACTGAACTTTTAGAAAATTGCACATCTTGAATTACAATAATATTGTCTATCAATAGATGGTATAGATGATAAATGTTACTCTCACTACTATATCCTAAAAATATACATTTCTTTGCCTTGGCATCAAGTTTATGACGTTGTGGTGATGGCACAAGAGTATACACCAAAAAACCAAATATGCACCTATGAATAGCCATTGGCTTGCATCCATTCCAAGCCTTATAAGGTGTAATGATTCTTAATGCTTTTTTAGGACAAGTATCCAATAGATAATTTTCACACATGATGGCTTCCATCAAAGATTTGTTTGGAAGATGCTTTGATTTAACTAAACATCATGCCATATGAAGAAGTTTCCCATTCTTGCACCATGTAACACCATTTCATTGAGGTGTATATGGCATTGCACATTGTTGCACAATTCATATTTCACATAAAAAAAAAGCATTAAATCCGTGTTTCATGTATTCACAACACGATGCATATGAAGAATCAAAATATTATGACCATAAACATTTTTAGGCATAGCTGAAAATATTTTAAAGTAAGAGAATACCTCATTCTTTCTTTTCATAGGATACACACAAGTATGATGTTTTGCATGAGAAACAAGGTAAAAAAGTATACATGCTTGCCAAATCATGGACACTTGAGTAGACCACATACATCACAATGAAAATGTTGCAATGTTTGTGTAGCATGTGTAGAACCATTTGTAAGAAAAGAAGCATGATGCATTTTTCAAAGTATGCAACGTTCACATACATACTTTTCAATGGATTTTGTGAATAAACATATCCTTCTTTTGCAATTAAAGCAATCTATTGAAGTTCAAATGACCAAAAAGAGCAAGCCATAACTTTATTTCATCCATAAAAGAAGTATGAGTGAGCAATATATTTGAGGAAAATCTCTTATATGTATCTAAGTGATACAAACCATTGCATGATCTCCCCAACATCAAAATAAACCACACTTTTTTTTCCATAAACAAAACATTCATAAAGTCTAACACTAACAATACAACTAGGAACAAAAAAGTATATTTTTCTTGATATAATATACATACAATGAATTCTTGGGAGTAACAATACCTCCATTTTTAGTAGTAAGTTGGATTTCTACAAATCCAACAATAGGATAATGAACATTGATGACAACATACAACATATCATTCCTTGGGTGAATATCTAAAAGATGCAAAGAATATTTTGCAGGAAGTGACATGCATTTGAAGCACCACTTTTGAAAAGCCAATCAGAATGAGCCTCATTTACAATCATACATGTAGAATGTGATGATGAATCATGATGACATGCAATGAAATATGCACAAATATCTTGATAAACATTAGATTCATCATTCTTTTGATTGGATAAATTATCAACAATAGAGATTCTTTTTTATTTCCATTATGTTAGGCAAGCTTTCTATGTTCATCAATGGTATGGGTAGCATTTTGACAATAATTGCATCAGGTTTCTTTTTGCATATCAACATCAAGTGAGGAAGAGGTGGAGCTGAAGATTAGGCCATGGTGATGCAAGGTCATAATTGCTATGGTGGTACTCCATAGCTGCTGTGGATAAAGAATTCGAGATGATAAAAGCTATAGCGATCGCCGCCGTGTGGTCATGATGAGTGCAATAATCACATCTACAGGCGGAGGTGTAGGCATTCTCAGCCTCTCCCGAAGGGCTATCAAGAATGCATATCATCATGGATAAAAGGATGCACTACTCCAGAATCGAACTCGTCCGAGTTGCATGAAAACTTGCTAGTGTAATCTTTATATCAGGTGATTGATAAAGATCAAATCGTAGTGATTCTTTCTATATGTTTTTGTCTTTCGGAATCGGTCCGCAATTCGTTTGATGAAGAATCGTTCTAGCCAAGCCTTCCACACGATGAGTTTGTGGATATTTTTTCAGGTTGCACCAAAAAGAGATTGAACTCCAGATTTTCACGATTGGATGTGAAGACCCCGACCATTACATTAACAATCGTTTGATGTTACTATCATCATGTTTATCTATGCTTTTTTATGTTCAATCAATGAGCCGATTGCCCCTCATCTATTTAACCTCTAAAGATCTTTTTCTTTTGAGCTCTTTGCTTCATCTCAAGCACCACTCAAAGATAAAATGAAATAAACTTTGGGACAAGAGGATCATGTTTTGGCATTCATTTCTCTTTGATAAATGAGAAACTTCCTTTCTTCAAGAAGAGTATATGAGGAACAAAGGTCTTGAAAGAGGATTAAATAGCTCTTTCCGAGGATCAGAGGATGGACGAAGCTATGATCAAAACTAAGTATTTTCTAGTTTCTACTTGGCCTTAATGCCTGATTTATCTTGTTTTCATTATTCTATTCTTAATCTTAGATGCACATTGAAATAGCCAAGATTTCAATCGATTAAGTCTAGATTAGGATAATGAAACAATCTACTTCTCATTCCAAGCATTATTTTGCATTAAGGAAAGACTTGATTTAAAAAAGGATCCTTGTGCATCAAAGAATGTATGTTAGTAGTTTAATTCCAGATTTCTTTTCCATTGAGTAAGCTTTTTATTGCACCACAAGGATATGTTTTAATATCATAGTGCATTAGGACAAAGGAAAGGATATACATGCATCAAGATTGCATGATATACATTCTTAGTGCAAGGAAAAATCATGCATCAAAAAAATATATGAGGAAGCAAAGGTCTTCAAAGAGGATTAAATAGCTCTTTCCGAGGATCAGAGGATGGACGAAGCTATGATCAAAGCTAAGTATTTTCCAGTTTCTACTTGGCCTTAATGCTTGATTTATCTTGTTTTCATTATTCTATTCTTAATCCTAGATGCACATTGAAATAGCCAAGATTTCAATCGATTAAGTCTAGATTAGGATAATGAAACAATCTACTTCTCATTCCAAGCATTACTTTGCATTAAGGAAAGACTTGATTT
Organism: Ceratopteris richardii; assembly: GCA_020310875.1. NCBI lineage: Eukaryota > Viridiplantae > Streptophyta > Polypodiopsida > Polypodiales > Pteridaceae > Ceratopteris > Ceratopteris richardii. The sequence continues at coordinate 175,239,389 of CM035420.1, read as the reverse complement.
AAAAAAGGATCTTTGTGCATCAAAGAATGTATTTTGGTAGTTTAATTCCAGAGTTCCTTTCCATTGACTAAGCTTTTTATTGCACCAGAAGGATATGTTTTTATATCATAGTGTGCATTAGGACAAAGGAAATGATATACATGCATCAAGATTGCATGATATACATTCTTAGTACAAGGAAAAATCATACATCAAAGCTCCTGCATGATTGTTGCATTATTTTTTTTGGGCATGCAAAGAACATGCATGCATGCGCATGTGAGCATATGGATTTGCATGATAGAACGGGATGTTGTTTGCAAGTAGATATGAAAATGTACTCTCTTAGTATTTATCTTACTTTATAAAGCTCACAGCTTGACATTAGGGAAGACAGAGGACTATTTAGTTGCAAAGATAGGCTAGTTCTAGTTTGCAGCTCAAGTAATTAGTCGATTCCTTTCCAAGTTGATACTCCATTATAAAAAGTAAATACTTAATGACAATTAAGTATGTTTGATGTCTTACTAGGTATAAGTAGGCACTAGGAGAAAGTCAAGTATTAAATTTTCTTGATGACCAAGAAAATTTAATTACTTGCAAACCTTTTGCGATGTATGATGACTAAATCTCAGATGTACTTAGGGAGTCATGAAGATAAGCTTATAATGAATTGATCAACTAAAATACAAATTGAACTTTGAAGTTCAATAGATTTGTGTTTTGTTCATGTTTTGCATCTTTGGCAATGATGCATAGGGCCATGAAAACATGGAAAATTTGAAAGCACTCTTCTATTTAGAAGATTTCGAGAGTTCTAAGAAGTTTCTTTGTGGTTTCAAGATTCGTATCTCATGATGAAACCTCGGTAAATGAATTTTAGGAATTGAGATATTTCCAGAGAAACACTAAAATGAAATAGTCAAGCCTTCTATTCCATGTGAGATCATTCTCCTACCATGTTTGAGATGAATTTATTTTTGGGAAGGCATACATTCCAAGTAGAGGATCTTAATTGATTCATGAACTCTTTCCAAAATACACATAAATTCATAATGTATGATAGGACCAAGGAATGATGAAGGCAAAACCTCTTTAGCATATAGATGTTTTGCCAAGATATAAAGGTGCCAAGAAAAACTATGAAGCTTTTTATAAGTTTTGAATTGATTTCATCCCAAGGAGTGATGGAAATCAAAGTTTGAACCTTAACATCAGTTGATCTTTGACATCAATAAGAAGATGTTAGGTTCTATAGTTGCATCTCTTGTAAATGATGCAACTAGCTAAGTAATCTTTAGGAAATAAGATAAGTTCCTAAGGACTTAAAGCAAGTGTGAACTTTTCATTTAGGAATAGAAAGTTCCAAGAAATGGATCTCCAATCCATGAACTTTTTGTAAAACAAGCTATAAAGTTCAAAGTTATGTGTTCCTAGTAGCATTACTATTGGATCAATCATCAATAGATGCTTGGATTTTAAACATAATTTTGATTGGTGAAATATGTTTAAAGGACTCTAGTAACATCTAAATATTGACCAATAATAATGAATCTTGTATCAAACTCAAGAATAGGAGTCAATATAACATAAATGAAAGCTCAACTTAAACTTTCATAGTGCCTGGGAAACCATATCCAACAGGTGATATCTAACCTCTAGTTTGATACTCAGGAAATGAATACAATTGAATCAGTAAACTTTTTGGATATTGTTTGAAAGAATTTCTTTCATATATCCGTCTAACATTGCAAAAGATTCCAAGATGAACAATTTGCTCAAGATATTTGATTCCCCAGAAGGGATCTCAAGTCTTTGAAGAATAACATTCTTCCAAGTATTGAGAATGAAGTTCTTCATACTCTTTAAACAAAAAATAGTTCCCTGGACGTCCCAAACCACAAGAAGCAGTACTTGAAGTCCAAATTGTGATATGACCTAAAGGTATATCAAAGATTCTTAGTTTTGGAATTTGAGAGGCAGTAGTCTATGCTTCGACTTGAGTAAGGGAAAGATCTCTAAAAATCCTATAGGTAAGCAAAGAAGCTTTAGATAGTTAGGAGATCTTAAAGATAAAGACTAATTCTTTAATTTAGCCCCAAAGATCAGCTAGATTTGATCAAGCTTGGCCATGATTGTCCAAGAATGTGCGGTTGGAACTACTCTATAGATTGCCCAAGTATTGGCAATAAAATTCCTTTTGGGAATTAATCACTAAATGGTTCCATTTATCCGATGGAAAATTGTGAAAAAAGTTTTAACAGAGTGAAGGGATTCCTAGAATGTAATCTCCAACCGTCAAGATGGAGTTAGGAATTGCTCTTGAGATTGACAATTCCCAAAAACTTACAGTTAAAGTCTTTGAGAAAAATGTCCTAAGTTGGACAATTTTTTCATTTTGAAATTGAATAGGTCAAGTTAGTATGGTTGACTCAATTGAAATGGTAAACTTTCTCCTACAGTTTACATAGGGTTTTTTAAACCCATTTGGACAAAGTAGTCCTCTAGCCGGGTGAAAAAATCAAGTAACTATTGGATCAGAGTTAACCATTGTACAAACATCCAAGTTAGATGTTTGAGACAATCAAACTTTAACTGCTCCAAATAAAATTCAAGTGAATCAAGAGTTCTCAAAGTCTTGCGAGGGATAAGAATCCCACCTTCATTACTAAGTCCATGCACTGGTCATGCCCAGAAATGGACTAGTAAGTTGAATCCACCTAGTTCACATGTTTGTGTCTAGATCGCACATCGAGAAACTGTGAATTGGCCAAGGATGTTTTTAGATCCACCCTTATTATTTATTGACTAGTTCATCAAGGTGCAAAGCTAAACAATGTTTTAAATCATTTGGGCAGGGATACCAACATAGAGATGAGACATGTTCTTCCAGTTTTAGAACATGACCATGTTCTTCTAGTTTTAGAACATGAGGCTCGGGGGTTGCCTACAATAGGTATATAGCTCTATTTTCGAGGATGCAAATATTTTCCAAGGGGGAAGAATGTAAGAAAGTAAGATTATGATTTAGGGGTCCGATCGGTTCAGACGGATCTGAAATCGGACACTTTTTGGTCATCCGTGTGTATGACCAAAGATCTCGAGTTTATACTTACTAGGAGGTCTTGTGCTCTTGTGAACAAGTAATCCACTTAGCTTAGTGGTTAAGTTTCAAGGATGTGAAGAAGGAGGTCTTGGGTTCAATCCCCATGGGGGACATGGGAAGAGTATTTTGCCCAAAGAGATCTAGAGCCTTCTAGAAGCATCCACTTGAGTTAACTCAAGTTGGCTGGGACACTTGGCGGACATGCAGTTACATGGCCGACACATGGTTGGCTAGTATTCATGTGCCCAAGAAGGCAGTCCCCTAGAGAGAGCTATATAGAGAGGCATTTGGTTGGCAGGAGAGTCATCTCTCTACCATCACTACAACAGATTGATGGTATACCGAGGTTTTTACTGAGGAAAATGAACGCGGCTTTATTTGCCGCGATGCCGGTGTAAAGGTCGGTGTGCGCCTCGGTACCAAAGCGTCGGTATATGCGTCGGTATAAGCGTCAGTATATGCATCAGTATACGTGTCGGTAATACCGGCGCCCATACCGAGGCCTCTACTGGGCATACCGTCGTATATACCGTCGCCTACTGGGTGTACCGACGCTTATTCCGATGACATTACTGGGAGTACCGTCGTGTATACCGACGACCATACCTACAAAATTTTTTTTGGGCATAGTGTTTTGTCTTTTGCTACAACAACATTACCATGATGTTGCTTAACAAAAGACAATACACTCTGCCCGAAAAAAACCGAGTACATGTGATGTGTACTCTAATGACAACCGAAATATGATTTCATGAAACAGAGTATTATTGGACACAAAAGAGATAATCAGAATGAACCATGAACCATGTACAAAAGACGTTATATATTTCAATAATGAAGCATGTACAAGAGTGTGGCAAACCACTCATATATGACGCTTTTACAAAATGTGGCAAAGCAATGTATTGCCATATGAAAATCAAATACAAAATATTGGTCTTCCACTGCCATACACATGCGAAGAACGTTCCATATCAATAGTCCTGCAACAAAGAACATTAATGGAATGAGATAAATTCACATGAAAATTACAAACAACAAGTAAAAACCAAGTTTATAAACTAATTACCTCATCGCAAATGCTCCCATGAAACTACCGCACCGCGTCCCTCCAAGTCCTGCAATAGTGCAGTCAACCCATGACTATATCCGTAAGACTCCTCCATTTGTGTTGGAGGATGACCCATTGCCAGCTCCTAAAACAAATATAAAAAGATTAGAGAAACATACATGAGAAATTTAACACAAATAAATTCAATAAATGAAATGGTACTTACAAACTCATGACGCATCGTGTCATATCCGCCGATGCCCAAATGTGACGGTCCAATCGTATCTAAACGTGTGGCTGCGGCATTTCGTTGCTGGCAATATCGATCACGAGTCTGCTGCTGCTCGTTTGGAATCATGTCCCACTCCTCAGCATCTAACCATAGAGGCTTTGATAAGCCTTCTCTGAAAGCATCACGAGCCTCGGATCATCGATGGGACATGACCTCATGTGCGGTGTGCAGAATCCACTCTGAATTGACAATAGACTGTCCATCGGCTGGTCAGAACTGCGGGTAAATTGTCTGTGTGATATAATTCTTCCGATCTTTATCCTGTTCACTCCATTTCAGCATGATGGAGTGTCCAAAGTGGATGGAGCAAAGTTGTCGTATGCATGCATGCATTGCTTTGCCAGCCGCATCCATCACCCGAGCTCCATCTGGGATACTATACACCTTGGAGTCATCATGGTCATGAGCACCCCAAGGTGTGCGTGGTGTTCCACGTGGTGTAGTGCGTGGCGTACCTACATCTGAGGTACTCGTCCTAGGAGTAGAAGCGGGTGAAACAATGTCCGTCGCACTGCCTCCACAACAACCGCCTCCTCCGCCTCCAGGCCTACCTGTAGATCCACTCCTAGAACCTCCTGCTCTAAAGCGTGATCTCGATCTACGAGACGGGCCAGAACCTGTATCGCGCTGAGGTGTCGAACGAACATGTCTACTAGTAGACCCAATAGGAGATGGCTGCAAAGATGGTCATGGTGGAGTCACAAAGCTAGGAGACATACCTCCTACGAGAGTAGCACCACCCGCAGGAGTGACACCGGCGGGAGTGACACCGGCGGGAGTGACACCGGTGGGAGTGAGGCCAGTGAGAGTGAGGCTGTAAGGAATTGAACTCACAACCTCTTGGTTAGGAATGTGATGGGCTAACCACTTGCCTCAAAAGCCATGGTTGAGGATTACTTCCTAATCCTCCCTCTTAGGGTGTAGTTCAACCATCTCCTACTAAGATTATGTTACATTCTTCCCCCCTTGGTCGATCATTGTCCTCAATGATCTACTCTTGTATCCCTCTAGCCTCGGTGATCAATCCCTTGAACTCCCTAGGTGCCCTTGAATTGATGTTCCTCAACCTCGCACAGTTTCTTGAACCTTGTTCGCAACCTTGGTCTCTTGAACCCTTGCTCTCAACCTTGGTGTCTTGAACCTTCTTGTTCGCAACCTTGGTGTCTCGAGCCCTTGTTCTCAACCTCAGTCTTGAACCTTGTTCTCACCCATGCTTGGTATCTTGAACACTCAATCAAGTGCCACCCAAGGGTTCCCAAGGAATTCACACTTCCAAGCTGGCTCATTGGAAAGTTCGTTCCGAGAGCTTTCCAACGGTATATTACACGCCTCAATCCGACCTACGGATTGAGAGATACACCCCAATCATTGTAAGGTCCATCATTGAAATCGACGCGCGCCTTCCACAATTCCTACCCTTTCACATGGAGGATGCCCAAGCGCCTTTTTTAGAGGCCATTGGGCCATTCCACTTTGCCCAAGCCTACTTCCTAGGCTCTGATACCAATGTAAGGAATTGAACTCACAACCTCTTGGTTAGGAATGTGATGGGCTAACCACTTGCCTCAAAAGCCATGGTTGAGGATTACTTCCTAATCCTCCCTCTTAGGGTGTAGTTCAACCATCTCCTACTAAGATTATGTTACAGAGGCCGGCAGGAGTAAGGCCGCCAGGAGAGAGGCCGGGAGGAGTGCTACCACGAGCAATCCAATACTCTGATGCAGCGACCATATACGCAGGAGGAGCCTAAGAGATGAACTCCAAAAACTGCTCCTCTGTCATGGAATGTGGAGTGACTGGAGGACTGTCTCCCATATTGCTCTATAATAAAAGAACTCAAATAGTTAGCATGCGATAAGAAAAGTAATTTAGAGAATAAACCAAAAAAAAACAAAAATTAGTACGTACAAGTGTTTTATTCAAAAGTCCTCTATTCTAGCATCCTCTTGAAGATCCGATGCACCGAGAATATCTATCTCTATATTGATGGCTTCTAAATCGCTTTCTATGCTGGTTTCCTCCTGATCATCGTCTATTGCTCGTCTTCTCGAACAATGAGCTCTTCTTCAATGACCTCTTCTTCTCGAACAATGATCTCTTCCTCCTCGACTATCGAATGAATCTCTGAGTCCACTAGAGATGGACTTTCTTCTACATCTATGTTTTAAAAAATTTGTCTACTATGTGGAGCGACTTGTAAAACAAATAGCCACTCTCGGTCTTTTGAATCTGGTATAAAAACAACTTGCTCACAGTGTTTGGGAAGTACAAATGTATCCCTTTCATCTGTCTATAATCTTGTGGAGTCGACTTGAAGCAAACCGCTCTTATCCCGTCTCACTGTTGCGTTTCTTCGAGAGGTGACTACTTTGAACCATTTCACATAAAAAACAAAGTAATCAAACTTTCTAAAAGATAGATTCAAGATGTCTTGAATCACATCACAATAATCTAACTCGCCTTCTAGAGCATTATCATCTCTTGCACTCGCTCTACTTTTTTGCAAAAAAATCACCATCACTCAACTATCAAAAGTAGACCTATTTTGATCGATTCGTGCGATTCGAAAGTGTCGTCCATGGGACCATAGTGCACCATATTTAATATACTCCCAATCATATCCTTTTGCGAGTTCTTCTTCTTCTTCTTCTTCAGAGATATCTTCACCCGCTGCCTTTGCTTGTTAAACCGCTGTATCTAGCCATCTGCACGTCGGAAAAGGTGGGAGAGGTCGAAGATTTTCTGGAAGAGGCAAAAATCGAGTGGAACGACTTCTTCGAAACTGAGCTCTTTCCTTTGCGTTAGTTTCCTTGGCAAGTTCATACCTTTCTAACCACTTTTGCATAGGCTCAGAGTTAACTATGCAGAACTTCATTGCCTTCTCTCTGAAAGCTGCATCCATTTTTCTTTGCAATCCTTTACCTTGTGGTTCATCATCTACGAGACGAACATCTTCATCATCGCTCCATAAGCGAGGCATTTCGGGATTCGATATACGTAGAAACTCAGTTATGAATACAAGAGATTCGTGTACAAGCCATCCCTTTGCCATGCTACCCTCTGGATGTGCTCTCTGTCGAAATAACCCTTTTAATGTCTTCATAAAGCGCTCTAAGAAGAACGTCCATCGACTATGGACAGTTCCTGCTATTGCAACTTCATCTACCACATGAACCAGTAAATGAAGTTGAATAGTGAGAATACTTGTGGGAAAGTATTTCTCTACCATACAAACAGCCTCGATAGCATTGAGTTTTGCACTCTCTATGCTATCTCTATTTATCTCTTTAGAAGATATCCACCGTACTAAAGAACTAATTTTATAAATGGTTTTTCGTACATCCTCTAAAAGACAATCTTTTAGGGCTATAGGGAGCACAAACTGTAAAAACTTGTGCCAATCATGAGACTTGAGTCTTGCAAGATCATCGTTTCATGTGAAAGCAGTCATTAGACACCTCATGCATCTAGTAGGTGTACGAAACTCTGAAATTGTTTTCTTCACTTGTCGCTCTTCCATCTTGCGAAGCACCCAAGGAGCTCTTGGTAACGATACTGTTCGGTTGGGCTTAGTAATTGTGCACAACTCTCGCATACAATCTCACTCTTCTAAGTCCTCCCTTTGTGCTTTGATTTCTTTCTTTCCGATCAAAGTTTTCCAAAGAATCTCTCCCACATTCTTAAAAATATGCATCGGGCCTACCAAATGATTGATCACCAATTCAGTCCAATAAGGGGGTTCATGAAAAATGGACAACCGTTTCATGCCAGCAACTAGATTTTTGGAATCCCACAGTTGTTTCCAATCGCTAGCTTTCATTTGGTGTTGCGCTTGTCGACCAATTTGTCCTTCACATAAAACATGTCCATCAGGCAAATATCTATGATGTCCTTCATAGACAGTTTTACGTAGTGCTTTGGAATAGCGTGCTTCGAGTTGTGGTCCGCATAAAGGACAAGCATGGTAACCCGAAATCAATAAACCTGAACATTCACCATAACCAGGCCAATCATGCATTTTCCACATAAGTATGCCTTGCACTCCCACGTCGCGTCTTCTTATAGGTTGAGACATGTCACACACAGTAATCCCATCCCATAAAATGTGCAGTTCTTCCACAAGTGGTGCAAGATATACATCCATGTTTTTTACCTTATACTTACCTGGTACAATAAGAGCTAATAATAAATGACCTTTCTTTGTGGCCAACCATGGTGGGATATTATAATTGACCAAACATACAGGGCATGTGCTCCATGAAGAACTGCGTAATCCAAATGGATTCACTCCATCCATAGCTAGGCCTAGACGACCGAGGCTCACTAGCAAACTCTGGCCACTTACTATCTATGTGCTTCCAAGCATTAGAGTCAGCTCGCACTCGCATTACATTATCTGTAGACCTGCTCTTTGTATGCCATGAAATTAACTCAGCTATAGATTTGCATCTAAACATGTTCTTAATTCGTGGAATGATAGGAAAGTGGCGAAGAACCTTTGCGGGGATTGCTTCGCCTACAACGTCTTCTCTAAATCTATTTGCTCCACACTCTGGACATACGTGGAGATGCTCATACTCATTATGAAAGAGAATGCAATCATTCGGACAAGCATGAATTTAGTATAATCCATTCCAATGGACTATAAAAGTTTTTTCGCATCTCCACATGTTGGAGGCACGTCATGGCCCTCTGGCAAAAATTGATCTTTAAGAAGCCTGCAATAAGCAATTAAAATGATATTAGTAAATGAAGTTATTGTGATACAACAATGAAAGCCAATTTGTTCTCCACATACCTGAACAATTCAGTGACACTACTATCTGACCATCCATAAATGGATTGTAGATTGAGCATCGCGAGTGAAGCATGTAGTACATATATCTTTGCTCCATTGTAAAGTGGTAAATGAGCTAATCTTCACATGTTCTTCATCAACTTCTGATCGTGGAATTTTTGTTGTGTCCATGAAACTCTCGACACTTTCTTCACCATCATGATCTTCGTCCATCTCATAAAATGCTTCAAGCATCTCTTCCATATGGTCATTCTGTGTAATATTATTAGTGCTTGCTTGTATATCTAAGTCCCTTTTTTCTCTCTTTTGTCCATGAGAGGTTACCGATGCAATGTCGTTTGGGTCCATCTACTCACCTGGGGGACCATGTGAATGATAGCATAGGTTTTCCAGTCGACTCCTATCAAAGGATCCATACTCTCTAACATGTGTAGTACAAATCCGTCATTTCGGATAAATTTGATACTTGCACTGTGTGCAAGGACATGCCATTCTCACTTCAGGATCCAAAGAAGCCATCTGCTATAATATGGACATTTTAGAACATTTGTTTTTTTATTAAACCTAAAAATCTAACTCTTAAAGACTTAAATCTGAAATACTAAACCTAAATACTTAAATACCTAAAAAAACTTAAAACCCTAATTTTAAAACCCTAATCTATATAGCTATCCTATTTTATCTATATACTCAGATTTTTTCTTCATTGATCCTATTATATATATATATATATATATATATATATATATATATATATATAGTTATTTATTTATTCAGATTTTTTTCCTCTTAATTGAGTTATATGTATGCCTAAACCCTAAAACCCTAATTTTAAAGATCTAGTCCTAAATTATGTATATTTCTATACACATGTGTATATAGATGTATATATGTATTATATGTGTATGTGTATGTGTGTATATATGTTATGTAGGTGTTAAAACCCTAAAACCCTAATCCAAATGACCTAGACCTAAAACATGTATATATATGTATGCATGTGTATATATATATATGTATATGTATATATATGTGCATATAGATAGGTGTGTAAGTATGTGTGTTTGTGTATTGTATATATATTCACTCTTTTTAAAATGATTAAATTTAAACCTATTTTTATATATTTAATCATATATATTTCATTTACTTATTTTTATATATATATTTAATTATATATATTTAATTAAATTACTTAAAACACTAGTTCTTTTTATATTTATTTATGTATATAATTATCTTATTTTATATATATATTTATTAGATTTTTTCCTTACATAATCCTATATTTATATATTTAATTTTATATATTTAATTATATATATTTAATTAAATTATTTAAAACACTAGTTCTGTTTATATTTATTTATGTGTATAATTATCTTATTTTATATATATATTTATTTATATATTCAGATTTTTTCCTTACGTAATCCAATTTTTATATATTTAATTTTATATATTTAATTATATATATTTAAATAAATGATTTAAAACACTAGTTCTTTTTATATTTATTTATGTGTATAATTATCTTATTTTATATATATATATATATTTATATATATATTCAGATTTTTTCCTTACGAAATCCTATTTTTATATATTTAATTATATATATCTAATTAAAACCCTAATCTTAAAATTCTAGATCTAAAATATGTATTTTTTTGTATGCATGTGTATCTACATGCATATATGTATTATATGTGTATGTGTATGTGTGTATATATGTTATGTAGGTGTTAAAACCCTAAAACCCTAATCTTAAAGATTTGGACTTAAATCTGAAATACTAAAACCTAAATACTTAACCACCAATAAAAATCTAAACCCCTAATCCTAAAACCCTGAATTCGGATTTTTTTTAAATTATTTTTCTCTATATTGTTTCTTAATATAAATATAATTGAGTTATATGTATGTCTAAACCCTAAAACCCTAATCTTAAAGATCTAGACCTAAAATATGTATATTTCTGTATACATGTGTATATACATGTATATATGTATTATATGTGCATGTGTATGTGTGCATATATGTTATGTAGGTGTTAAAACCCTATGTTAAGGAATAGATTTTCAGTCTTAAAAGTGATGGAGACGAAGAATAGAAAGTTGAGAAGGAGCTAAACTTTCTTTGATAGTATTGTTGGGTGTGTGTGAGAGGATAAGGGACCATGAATAGGATTACACACAAGAGCAAAGGATGATATTAGCACACCACAAAATGTGATGGCTAGAAGAGCACTCTATTGAAAGATGTTGAACAATGATCAATAGAATGAGAATGTGTTTTGTGAGAGCCATAAGTGAGTCCTTGAGTAGTAATTATCAACACATATGATTATATTGTGTATATGCAATTACATGGGGGAGAAAATCTGGGAGCTGTACACTAAAACATACCCATGTATAGGGAAACGCTTGATATGAAAGCAAGGTGAGGAACAAATAAGTGTAACAACAACAATCCTTATGAATCTAGACCCTAAACCAAAATTCTTACAAGATTGTAGGTTGAACTCCCACTCAAATATGCTGTAGGATTTATCAATGTCAATCTTAAGAAGAAAGAGTTTATTCTTTGACTCTTTTGAAAACTCAAGTCCTTTTTAGATGTTCAGGATGTCTTCTAAAATGGATTTACCTTGAATAAAACCTTTTTGATCTTTGCAGATCAAATTAGGAAGATGGTTTCTGATGCGATTATCTAAGGCCTTCAAATGACCTCCTATCCTATTTGAAGCATGTGGATTCCTCTCTTGCTTCTTTCTTGCGGATCAATTGGATAACGCTAATCAAATATATGGAGTGGGCACCAAACTTGAGGGCCTCCTTGTAGACTAGACATAAGGCACCAACAAGAGAATCTTTAAAAGCTTTGAAGATTCCATTAGTGAGACCATCTACACTAGGTCTCTTCCTTAATGGAAGAGTATGAACAGCTGCCTTGATCTTGCCAATGGACAATGGACAACTATACTCTAAGGTATGTCGTATAGAATTGTTTTGGATCTACATTCCTATCTCCATGTGAAGAGAGGAGAAGAAACACCCATGAGCTCAAAGAAGCGTCCGGCAATGCGATCATGATTTTCCTCCTTAATTGTAGAATCTAGATCTTTACTATTGACCATTCCCTTAAGGAACCCCTTGATCTACGTTTTATTCAAAATTCTAAAAAAATCTTTAGTAGACTTATGCAGTTTACCAACCAACCATTCTTTGAAGGAGATAAAGAGCTCTTTCTTTGAATTTCATCTTCATGTCTACGTTTGTCTCTATTTTTGAGCAAGTCTTTTTTAAGGTGCACTTTGTCTTTGCTAGCTTGTTCTTCTAGGTGCATAAGTCTCTTATAAAATCTTTATTTTCTTTCTTTTTCTATTTATCTAGATCTCAATTTCAGAATTGCACTTGATGCATTGAGATGGATCCCCTTGGAAGAGGACCAAAAGGAAGTGGGGATTTCGAAATGATATAAAACAATCATGTTTGTGTAGAAAGAAGATTATGGATGGCCAACAAGGTCGATAAGACATAGATCATCTATCAGGTTTATCTTGGCATAGCTCTACTCTTCCCTAAACATGAGTCCAAGATCATTCTTAATAACGTTTGAATTCAATCAAGTCTTGATGGAGCTTCAAGCAATCCCTATAGGCTTTCTCAAGTTCACTAATAGGGAGACCTCTCAGCTCCCATTGGTTATTAATTATCTTTTCCATGATGATATTAACGGAGATAATTACACTAGTCAAGAGAGAACCAAGAGATTATCAAGTTTCGATTCTTTTGTCAGTAGAGTCGAGCACATACAAAAAAACCATTGAGAAGGGGAGAAACTTTCCAATTCTAACTGACACCTAGAGGCCATGGAGGAAGACATCCAATATTGTTTTTTCCCCACAAAAATAATATCCTTGCCTTTAGGTTGATCCATTGAAACCAAACAATGATCAGCAAAAAAATTTTCTTAAGTCCTTTTATGAGGTCCTCTCTATCAATTTTGACTTTTTGAAACTTTTATGAAGTCCTCTCTATCAATTTTGACTTTTTGAAGGTAGATAAAATATGATTTAAAAGAGATTTCATTTAACCATTTTCCAATGTTTGTCACTTGGATAGTTTCTGAAAGCTCATAAAATTTGAAAGAGAGGACAATCATTTATGAATGTAAGGGGTTTTTTGATGTTTCCGTTCTTAGTTGGTCTTTCCACCTTGTGTTTGTGTCAAGACAGTAGTTGGGGCTAGCTTCTCTTTGAGAGGCCACTTCTGAGGAAGGAGATTAAGAATTACAACCTTCCCTTTTAGATGTGTGGCCTTCTTGTCATATTAGTCCAGAGTAGTGGATGGAATGATGAAGATCTTAGTGTCTAGAATGTTCTCTTTATTGATGGAGTAATCTTGAATGAAATCTGCCCTTAAGAGTTTATAGTGTCCTCCTGCGAAGTAAATCCACCTAGGTAGTCAAACATGTTTTTCTCCTTCTCGATAATTGGGTTTTCTTGTGCATTATCATCTGTCTTGATTAGAAAGGTGCTTCCACATGCGAAATCTTTTGTTCCATAATTTCTTTGCTCTTTGCTGTTTCTCCAAGTTCATAAACTGGATTCCCTCAATCAAGAATCAAATAGAATCATTTTTTTCTAATACGGCCATCCAATTCTAGTCTTCATTTATCTTATAGTATGGTTTCAATTTGTTCTAATCTTCCACAAGGAGCACACCAGATCCCATGCTCTGGGAGTTAGTAGAAAAGGAGAGAACCAAAGGGTGAGAAGATAAGGGCCCTTCCGTCGAGGAGGGCTGATGAGCTAAGATAATTCTTGTTTCTAAACGAAAGTTGGCCCAAGTGGCCTTGGCATTGGTGGAAGCTTTGAACATCCATTTGGCTTCCGATCTATTGGCCGTACGTTCTTCTCACTATATCTTGAAATCAAGACACTTGCAGCATTAAAAAACGTTTCGGTAGTGATGACCTTTTTTCAGAATTTGTACGAAGACTAAGGTTGCTTTCTTTATGCATAAAGTCTCATAGGGAGGTTTAATGTTCGGTTTTCATGTTTCAAGGAGAGTTACGCAACTCAACCATGATTCGTGTCATGTGACCCGTGTCATGGTTATCCATTTACATATGGCACATTCCACGAGAATGATTATGGATTGATTTCTAAGTCTTCAAAGCGAAGTTCATTAGATATTTTGCCCATTAACTTCCCATGTATAATTCATTGAGAAGATATTATTGATAGTTTGACTTCTCCAAATGCGTGTGCCCCATTCTGTGTACTGATCATCAATAGTAATTAAAAATTAATGCGATTCGAAAAGCTAACAGATGATGCAAGAGAGAGAGAGAGAGAGAGAGAGAGAGAGAGAGAGAGAGAGAGAGAGAGAATTCCAATTACTTGAGACTCGAGAGGCGAAAAAGTAACTTCACACAGACAGAACTCTAATGATGATAACGAGCAAACCAAGGCGTTTTACATCATGCGCCCCGGCCCCCAATGATTGAGAGAGAGAATAAGGCTGAACCTAATGAACCCAAGAAAGTAGTGGACGGTCAATTCCATTGCCCAATGCCCATATGTGCGCGCGCTTGTGTGTGTGTGTGTGTGTGTGTGAGAGAGAGAGAGAGAGAGAGAGAGAGAGAGAGAGAGAGAGAGAGAGAGAGAGAGAGCATAAAGTATCTCGGCAGAGGACCTTCAAACTAAAGCTGCCGTAAATGATTAAAGTGTGTAACTCTCACACAGTAGCAACATATGCTGTGGAGACCTTTGTTGGCCTCCCTGGTTGGAAGGACATAGGGATTCTCACGCTTTTGTTCTCCCCCCACCCGGTCTGCCCTAAAGGCTCTAGCCTCGTGTGTTCCTTATGGAAGAATTGGAACAAGGCCAAACAATTCATCAGAATCAGTGATGATTGGAAGTGGGCGGCTGGCATAAGACAAAATGACTCTATTTGGTTCCAGATCAGTGGCATTCGGGGAGTGGAGTCTTGGAACCTCCAAACTGCAAGGCGGTTATGGAACAAGGGGTTCAAACAGTGGAAACAGCTCTGGAAACAAGAGACCAGCCAGTGGATTAGGTTCGAAGATTTGGATCCGAGACTTAGCGTTACCTTTGAGGAATGGACTCTTCTTCAAAGCAGGTGTTTACCCTGGGACCGCTCAACTACCCGCCTTCTCTGCGGTCAGGATCTTCCTTGCTCGGAGGGCCTCAAATGGAGCAATGGTAGGAAGCTTTCCAGAATCCCGAACTTCAAAGGGGATTTGGATGTTCACCACACCCTTAACAAGAGGTGGTGCCTTGCTTGGACCAAACTTCGGTGGGAGCTAAAATTCATGTCTCTTTGGCACCCCCTAATTGAGGTCAAAAAGTCCGTTCTCATGTGGCAGGTCTTGCATAAAGGAATCTGGACCAATGCAAGGGCTAACAAAATCTATGGTGTGCCGCCATGGTGCAAGCGTTGCCATCGGTGCATAGAAGATTTAGCTCACCTGTTCTTTGACTGCCCCAAGTCCCGTGTTATCTGGCATCACGTGTCCCGGGTTTTGAGACTCACGAGTCAAATCAACTGGCAACAAGTGATGTTGGGTGAGGCGATCGGATGCTCTTCGAGGCTGTGGAATGCCATCAGAGGTGAGGCTCTCTGGAAGATTTGGAGAGAGCGCTGTGCCGTCAATTTTGGCCAAACTCCTAAGGAATGGTCGATCGAGAAATCCTTGTTTCTCCTTGGTAAAAGAATCTCCCGAGTCAAGAGATCGCCACCGTTTAGACATCACTGTATCTATCTCCTCGAAAACAACAAGTTGAAACCCAAATGGGTCCCACATGAGGGTGACGGTAATGTTATCCGCCTCATTTGTAATGCTCTGTAGCTTGCCATACTCCTCCCCTGCGTTGTGGGATTTGGGGGGTCCCATGGGCACTAGTCCCATTCACTTGTAACTTTTTCTCTTTATTATAATTAAAGTCCGGGAGATTAGGCTAAGGCCGAACTTTTGCTGTGGAGAATATGCTGTGGAGAAATTCATAGAAATGGCGCTACTTGGAAGAAGATTCGAAAGTTTTAAAGTACTGGTCTACAATATCCTTATACAGAAGACGCCGGAGAAAAGAAACAAGAAGGAGCTCCAAAACTTTTGTGCATATCTTCACTCGATGTAGAATAGATGTGCCATCTTTTCCCCATATTAGATTCATAAGTTTCACTCCATATCATATCGGGTGTGTCATATCATATCGGGTGAATTACTATCAGATATGGTGTACTAATATCCTCGTTCAGTCGCATGATAGTCATCGGAACATTGCAAGATTCAACTTTTTGCGCTACCATTTCAGATTTATTGTGATAGATCAACAAGTATCGACCGGTGTAGGTCAGTAGGTTGCTGTACCTCATGCTCCTATAGAAATAATTACCAAGCCTTCATGCTGCAATTGTCGTTTTGGTTGATTAGTGTAAAGGCACATAAGACAAAACTCCTTTGGGAAATCGTATTTCCTCAGTTATGACACGTATCCATGAAACTGTTTTTCTGTTTTGCTCGTCTAATCATATTGCATCTAGAGTGTGGTATTAAGAAGTTAATATATGCGAGTGATAACTGAAACGAGTCAAATACAATTTATGGTCCTTTCATATGGACTACTTCAGCAGCTTAACTTTTTGCTCATTATGTAAGATGTTTGAGTTCTAAGTACGATATTATAAAATGTCATGTGCCCATGAGTATGTGAACAGATATGCTAACAACAATGTGATTATTAAATTCAACCTAAATCCATAAATCACAATTAGGTTACTACGTTCAAGCGTGCATAGTGTAGCAGTTGAATAGCACGCCCTCTTGCTGGGGGTGGGGGCATGTGTTCAATCAATGCTAGGGAGACTCTTGCCCATGAATGAGTCAATGAACATTGTCCTTTGGGTTGTTTCAAATGTTGGCCTTCATGCACCTAGCCTTTGGGCTCACTTTCAAGTTCGGCCCTCGGACACCTCTGTATCAAGCCTCTAGATCAGTCAAATCCAACTTCTAATTAGGTCTTAAGGGACACCGAACTCTATCTTAGTGGGCTTTTGGGCTCTATCAACTTGATGATACAGACATCTAACACCTCCTTTGTGAGATACGAAGCGTCGCATCGATACTATGCCTGCCTTCACTTGTACATTCAATTAATTTAAGGCTATATAAGAGGTGGGGCCTCACTCTAAAGTTCTAAGAACAAAAAGATTAAGTTACGACATCAGGGTTTATGATGCATCATAAAAATACTCTCAGTGTTAATGTGAGGCATGTCTGCAAGTGTCCTTTGAGTGCTTGCAAGAGTCAACTAAAAAGTGATGTTGCATCACTATTACTTGACTATATTTTAACATGTGGATAAGAATAAAGTCTTCTTTATTTTTCGACATTGATCACCAACTACTTAGTTGCTGTGATAATGTTAAGTGGAGTTAAATACATTCTCGATTGAACATATCTATAAACTGTAGATGATAAAGAACTCTCTCCATCAAAATGAAATGTACGGGATAATCAAAACAACCGTTTGGTGAACCAAATTCCAAATAAAAGAAAATGAAAAAGGAATAGCTGCAGAGCAGTCGCATCGCCTCGCCCAGGAGCGCTTGCTGCCAACAAATGGAGTTCTAGCAATATTGATTTGTGTCTTCAGGGGCGATTCCGTTTATCTGTACCGAGCTCTAATCTTCACTCGTGGTGCTTGCATTTCTCCAATTGTCAATGAAAGAGAAATCCGTCCAAGTAGGATTGCTTACGAAGAAGCTGATCTTCATCGATAAAGAGTTTCTGCTCCGATCGATAGCCCCGTCAACAAAACAGGCGGCTGTTTTCTCATCGGTTTCTTATTTGCGTACCGTGCGACTTTTCGTTTCCTTCTGTTTGTGAATCTGTATGTGTGTGTGTGTGTCAGAGAGAGAGAGAGAGAGAGAGAGAGAGAGAGAGAGAGAGAGAGAGAGAGAGAGAGAGAGAGAGAGAGAGAGAGAGAGAGAGAGAGAGAGAGAGATGCAAATCATTACAGACGAAAACAACTACAAATCCATGGACCGTTGGCCATTCCACTGCGGGTATTACGGTAGCTGTACTTGACGCTGAAAGCCTGTTTCCTTTGTAGAGAAGCTCCCTGCAGCCCTGTCGCCTTTGCGTACGCGGATGTAAGGACACTCGGATACTTCTCCTCACAATGCCTTGATTGGCAGGAAGCTGGGAATGGATTGCATCCACAACATGGGTACATAATGATAATCTCAGACCTCCTAGTCGAAGACACACAGTTGTGTATGTGTGCCTACGTGCGTGAATAGAGTGAAGTATGTAAACTAATGATATGCACATGCTTCAGTTGAGTGTTTGATCAGACCATGCGCAAACCTTTCTCATGAATGTGCTGTAAAACTCATCTCGTGGAAATCATTCTACGATATGAAAGTGTCCAACAGATAAAGAGACTGATAGCAATGAACGCTACTGCAATCCGTGTCTTAATGTGCGCGCACTTGGGCGTCTGTTTCGGTGGACAAATGCTTCTTTGAAATTCTGCCTCTCGTATTCTCTATATTAAATCTATTACTACATTCTCTGTATTAAATCTATTACTACAGTAATTCAATGTCTTCTTGGATATATCTTACTTAACTACACATTAACGCACAAAATGGAAGCCTCTTAAGAGTTTCGAGAACATGTAATACTAAAACCATCACCGCCGTCTCCCAACCTTTTTTACAAGCATTTGAGAGAAAATCTGACAGATTGTACATTAAAACACTGAGTTTCGTCAAGATCAAGAGGCTTGCAAATAAGCCTTCCCTTCGACGTTCACAAACCTTTACTGGGAAAGGTGAAAGCATAAAAATGGAATAGATCTCTATTCGTCTTAATGAGAGGTTCATTGATCTCTTTGTGTTTTTCTTTGTTTTATTTTAAAAAGCCATAAATCAATAAGTAGGAAAATCATAATACAGGAACAAAGTAGGTTGATAAACTTTTTGTCCCCCACTTTAGGGATGCACTTGATTTTCAGTTTGTTGTTTTCCACAATGAACAGACAATGAACAGCTCCTGGTTCTTGAAAGGGGGGGGGGGGGGGACCTTTTAATAGCATTCCAAACATCCATAGAGCAATCAAAAAGATCTTTGAGGAAATTCTATTTTCAACTGGTATGATGAGCTTACAAAGGAACTAAGTGAGATATTCTAGATCATAGTCTTGGGATAGAAAAAGAAAAGATGATCTAAGTCTTCCCCTCCACTAAAGCATCTCTTACACCTTGAGGGGTGTTACATATTTTTTTAGTTATGGCAATGATCCAAATCCCTCTATGATGAATCTACAACATGACAACCGTTTCCTTGTGCTCTATAATTGGATACCGTAGGTCCTTGAACTTCAATTCACATCTAATTTAGGACCAACAAAAGCATCATGGTTTGTTTAAATATTGATAAATATTGAGGGCTTTTTTAATTCTTGGAATATCCTCCAAATTTCGAATTTTCCACTTTAGAGCCTTCGTATGGTGGGTGAGCAGTAGGAGAAAAGTCTCTAAGGCATCCCAAGCATTGATTCTCTACATTAATAGGCACTAGTCTTCAAACCACTCAATAGTTGGAACAATTTCTTAAAGTCTATATCCCATATCTTGTGTCTTCATTGCAAAAGTTCTTCCTCTTACCAAAACCTTTGGACCAAGGCCTCTTAGCTTCATGATTTCTTTCTTTCTCAAAAATCATAATATCAATAATTATAAACTAAATAGAATCATGTTGCATGCTAATAGCAACTCATTTAGAGTCATTACTTATGGAGAAGAAGGTCTTCATCGTACTCTAGAATTTCACAAAGAGCACACCAGCTATGATCTCTTAGGAACAAATGCAAGCAAAGAGGATAAGCGTATAAGTCAATCGAGGTATTTCCATTTGGGGTCCCTAGAGAGAGAGAGAAAGGGCTTATTGAAGTTGTTGAAGATAGGCTTCGCCCAAGATTCCTTGTCACTACATTAGTCTTGTTAGCAAAGGCCTCCAAATGTAAGAACACTATTTTCTTGACGAAAGTATGGGGTCAGTATCCATCCAAGCAGCACACGAGATCAAGTATCATGATGCCTCAGCTTCAAGGATTGTAGATTTAAGCAAGGCCATTGAAAATGTGATAGTAACTTTTGAGGCCTGAGGTCCTCCTCCATGAAGCCTATTGAGAACATGGGATGCTTTCTTAGAGATCACTCGCAATGCAAGCATGGATACTCTAGCAAGAACAATGCAAATTAGCCAAAATTAACACCGTCTATAGCCACAAATCCACATCTTCAATCTCGCCTATATGGACATGTTGTTTCGACCAGCAATGTAAGGAATATTAGACCACTTCCAATGCTTAACTTGCTCCAACTCCATTGCCCGATATCTCGTATCTAGATTACAAAATTGTTATTTGAGGTCTATATATGATTTAATTGAACTACAAATAAATGGTCTATTGATTACCTTTTCCCTTTTGTTGATTGTGTAAGTGTTCTAAGAAGAAATGTTGCTAAAGAAATATTATAGAATAGAGAATATGGCCGATGAATAAATGATTTGATGTCCAAATTGAAAACAAAAAAACGGCTCAAGAGAAGTGGCCATTCTCTTACAAAATCATATGGATCCCGAGAAATGATATACGCACGTCTAGTAGCAGTATCTATAATAATAACCATTTCATTCTCTAGGCCATATTTCTATATGCGATTTCTCAAGCATGAGGAAGTGAATGTATAATATTCGATAGGTATAAGTGGATACTTTGATAGAGCATACTTTTTCATTTGATAAAACGAAAACTCCTTAAACGTTATTTTTTATTAGGATAGTCTAACATTAGATGAAATGTATGAGGGCAATAATATTAAAATATATCATCAAGTCTCTCTGAGACCAAAGTTCATGCGTTGCCACTATGTAACTATTTATTTCCTTTTTTTCTAATTATCTTAATAATGGCCAATTATGGAACTCTAATATTAAGAGCAAACGTATGTGGTTGTTGGTTCTTAAAAAATAGAGATCTTGTCATGTAGTAAGACTACGATATATGAGCCTTATATCAACCTTTATATTTGCACAAATGCACATGCGGAGTTTGGTTGTGGTATTAGTATAAGCACTAGTATAAGCATCAGTATGGGTGTCTATATAAGCATTGGTATGTCTCTTGTACCACCGGTATAAGGGTCACTATGAACACCCCTACTTTTTCATTGATATAAGCACTCAAATAGACCTACAAATGGATGGTATAAGGATCACTAAAAAAATCACTAGTATACGCATCGATATGTACTTGGGTAAAAATTGTTGGTATAAGCATCCAACAAAATACACTCTACCAGAAAAAAAATCGAGCACACATGTCATCTACTCTACTGGTTGTCGATTTAGGGTTTAGATGAGCAACAACCAAAACAAGATTTGATCAAGAAAAACACATTATCAAACATAAAAGAGATACATAGGAGCACAAATGAACCATGAACCATGTACAAAAGAGGTATTCCATAGATGAACCATGTACAAAAGAGATATTCCACAAATTAACCATGTACAAAATTATGGCAAATCAGTGCCATATATGAGAAAAATACAAATTGTGGCAAACGAATACCATATACAAGGCAAACAAAAAATTTGGTCAAACCATTGCCATATAATCAAATACAAAAGTGTGACGCACCACTGACATATATGAGCCAAATATAAAATTCTGGCACACCATTGCTATACACAAAACCTGAGGGATCAAAACATCTTTATCTGTAGTCTTGCAGCAAAGTACATTCATGAAATCAGACAAATTGAAAGGATTTCCATAAACGACAAGTAAAAAACACTAAACAAAGTTTAAAAGCTCACCTCAGGATAGATGTTTCCATGAAATGACCGCATTGCATCCTTCCAAGTTCTCCAATGGTGCAACCAACCCATGATGATATCCATAGCCCTTATTTGCTCTTATCTGAAGTCCATTGCTAACTCCTACAACAAATATGCAAAAAGTGAGATAAAAGAACTTGGCATGCTTAACATAAGAAAATTCATTCATCAAAAGGATACTTAAAAACTTTTGATGCATAGTGATGTAATAGACGCTACTCAAATGTGACACTCCAATTGTATCTAGATGTGTGGCCATTGCATCTCTCTATTGACGAATCAATCAGGAGTCTACTATTGCTCATCCTAAATAATCTCCCACTCCTCAACATCTAGCCATACAACCTTTAGTAAGCCTCCCTTGAAAGCATCACGAGCCTCTAGTCATTGATAGCACATCATCTCACGTCTCTTGTGTGGAATCCACTATGTGCTTACAAGAGGGTGCCCAGGTGTTGGATGATACTCATGATAGATTGCCTTTGTGATGTAATTTTTGTGATGCTTGTTCTATTCACTCCATTTGAAGAAGAGAGAGTGTCCAGAGTGTATTGTGCACAACTATCCTATGCATTGACCCATGGCATTTTTAGTTGCACCCATCACTAGAGCTCCTTCATGTATATGGTACACCTTGCAGTCATCATGGTCATGAGCACCCCAAGATGTTTATGGTGTACTGTCTTGCATATGTACATTTGAGGTACTTGGTCTACAAGTAGTTGTCCATGATATAGCGTGTGTTGCACCACCTCCACAACATCCACCTCTTCCTCCAGACCCACCCGTAGATCTACCTGTAGAACGTGCTCCTCTAGAATGTGACCTAGATGGATGAGCGCCTGTATCGTGCTATTGTGTGGAACACTATCACATATCTTGACTTCTAGAGCCACTAGAGGATGGATGAGAAGATTTTCATGGTTGAGTCGTAAAGTGAGGAGTGCTAGAAGTGAGATTAGTCCAGCCAAAGGGAGTGCTCTCGGTAGGAGTAGTTCCGCCAAAGAGAGTGCCTCGAATGGGACTAGTCACGTCAAAGGGAGTGCTACTAGTGGGAGTTCTCCCAGGAGAGATCTTATACTATGATGTGAAAGCATGATAAGCAGGAGGTGCCTAAGATATGAACCATAAAATCTGCTCCTCTATCATGGAATGTGGAGTGAACCATGGACTTTCTCCCATCGTGATCTGTAACATGAACCTTAAATAATTAGCATACGATATTAACAGTCATTGAGAAGAATAGTATTTTACAAAAAAGGTAGCCAATAAGTAAACACAAATAAGTACGTAAAAGTGCTGGCTTCATAAGTTTTCTATTCTAGCATCATATTCAAGATTTGAAGCATAGAGGACATCTATCTCTACATTGGTGACTTTTAGATATCTTGGTATGGCCTCCCCTTCTCGATCATCTTCCTCATACAACATATTTTCCATTACCTCCTTGCATAACTTCCCTTCTTCAAAGATCTCTTTCTATGGGACAATGATGTCTTCCTCCTCGATTACCACATGAATCTCAAAGTCCACTACAAATGGAATTTCTTCTACGTGTACATCCTCAAAAAATTATCTACTACAAATGGATGTCTAAACTTAGAGAAAAATGTCCATAAGGTGAGCTAGCCGAATGCTAATAGTTGCTAGTCAAATGAATCCTTACGTCACTCGAAAAACATTTCCTCGAAAAGTACACAAAGAATGATTCTCAAACTTATTTCAATTATAAAAAACTCTAAGGGCTACCTTGCAACATGAAAACCATAGCAAATGGATAAATTGGGAAAGAGAACTAGTCCTTAGAACTTAGAGAAAACTAGCTTCAATAGAGTCTACACATGCACACAGATATCAATCACCATACTTCACCAAAATGACATTTTCTCCCAACATACTCAAAGAATACTCCAGAAACATGGTGTGTTTAAAATAAAGTGTAGTTTCTATCAAATGAACCAAAGACTCTCTAAGATGGATGAAAAATGAGGAAGAACCAATACTAACAACTCAAGGGTAGAGAGTTGTAACGTTGTTTGCACAGACATACATATGCCTACTCAAAGATAAAAAATAAGCAAGCAAGGGGCTTTCTTATTAGAACTCTAAAGCTTAGTGCACAAATTAAATGAACTAAAAATGTAACGAGATGATAGAAAAGAAGTCGGGATACAAGGTACTTTGAACCATCTTTCCCAAAAAGTGAGCCTTCCAAATTGGAGGAATTAGTTGAGATGAATTGGGGAATGGTTGATTGAGATCTTTTGATGTAACCTCGTGCTTTTAGGCTTTCTCACACTGTTCCATGTGTCCATGGTTGACCTTCCACGAGTCTGTGCTTGAACCTTGGCTTTTAACATAAATTTCCTATGAATTTCATTAAAAACTTGAAGAACATGGTCACTTGCCTCCTTGATGTTTGCGATTGAAGTGGATGGGCTTAGTTTCCTAGTTAGAAATCAATTTGTTTTTGAGGCACATGAGAGCTCAATCTTCCTAATGGATGTAATTGGATAGTTTGTAGATTTTTTGCAAACAACACCAATGCATTTGTTTAGATTGATAATGATATCATGTCAAAGTTTTTGTAGTGCATTGATATTTTTTGCATTGCCTCTTGTATAGAATTAAGCACTCTATGATGAACTTCAAATAAATTCTAGTCTACAATAGTGTTTTTTTTCTTGATCCAAGTTACAAGGAGCTTGTTGATGGTCAAGTCTTTCGCTTGCTTAGTATCCAAATGGGTTTTCATGTTTTGTTAGGACAACTTTGTAAAATGGTGCTTGCTGAGTTTTAGAATCAACTCGGATATGGGAAATGAATGTATCCAGATGTGGCAAAAAAAGAGATGGTTGTAAAAAGATTTCTCATTTTGGCTATCACTTACATTTTTGAATGCTAGAGGTCATATAAAACTAGGTTCTTAGGTTTGAAAAACTTTATGAAAACTTTCTCTCGACTAAGAATACTAACAAGAAAGGGGTGCCAAAGATTAAGTTTGAAATTTCTACTAACCAAAAGGATATGGATGGGTCTCGGTTTATTTCTAAGAAGCTCGTGGACAAATGGAAGATTTAAGCATACGGTTTTCCAAAGGATTCTTGCACCATACTCATTTATAGGAACCATAGAAACTTCTCTCCATAGGCACCAATGTTTGGAAAGGTCTTGATTAGTTCACATTTGGTTTCTATTTGAGCTCTATCTTTCCTAAGGAACTAGACTTGATTTCATCCTTCTAGAAGGTGAAAATGATGCAACCCTTCTACACAATTAGTAGCAAATGGAGGTGGGTTATAAGCAACAAGTAACATGAATCGATCTAGGTTTCTTTTAGAGGTATCGTATGTGTATAGAAACAAAGTATTTAGAGAGCTAAGAAACTAGAGAGAGAGAGAGAGAGAGAGAGAGAGAGAGAGAGAGAGAGAGAGAGAGAGAGAGAGAGAGAGAGAGAGAGAGAGAGAGAGAGAGAGAGAGAGAGAGAGAGAGAGAGAGAGAGGGAGGGAGGGAGGGAGGGAGGGAGGGAGGGAGGGAGGGAGGGAGGGAGGGAGGGAGGGAGGGAGGGAGGGAGGGAGGGAGGGAGGGAGGGAGGGAGGGAGGGAGGGAGGGAGGGAGGGAGGGAGGGAGGGAGGGAGGGAGGGAGGGAGGGAGGGAGGGAGGGAGGGAGGGAGGGAGGGAGGGAGGGAGGGAGGGAGGGAGGGAGGGAGAGAGGGAGGGAGAGAGAGAGAGAGAGAGAGAGAGAGAGAGAGAGAGAGAGAGAGAGAGAGAGAGAGAGAGAGAGAGAGAGAGAGAGAGAGAGAGAGAGAGAGAGAGAGAGAGAGAGAGAGAGAGAGAGAGAGAGAGAGAGAGAGAGAGAGAGAGAGAGAGAGAGAGAGAGAGAGAGAGAGAGAGAGAGAGAGAGAGAGAGAGAAATGTGGCGGGGGTGGGTGTGGGGGCTACAAGGGAAAATATGAGGGGTGGCAGGGGGGGGTGGGTTATGGGGGTTGTGGGGGGGAGAGAAGAGAGAGAGAGAGAGAGAGAGAGAGAGAGAGAGAAGAGAGAGACGAGAGAGAGAGAGAGAGAGAAGAGAGAGAGAGAGAGAGAAGAGAGGAGAGAGAGAGAGAGAGAGAGAGAGAGAGAGAGAGAGAGAGAGAGAGAGAGAGAGAGGAGGAGAGAGGAGAGAAGAGAGAGAGAGAGAGAGAGAGAGAGAGAGAGAGAGAGAGAGAGAGAGAGAGAGAGAGAGAGGAGAGAGAGAGGAGTAAGAGATAGAGAGAAGAGAGAAGAGAGAGAGAGAGAGAGAGAGAAGAGAGAGAGGAGGAGAGAGAGAGATAGAGAGAGAGAAGAGAGAGGAGAGAGAGAGAGAGAGAGAGAGAGTAGAGAGAAGAGAGAGAGAGAGAGAGAGAGAGAGAGAGAGAGAGAGAGAGAGAGAGAGAGGAGAGAGAGCGAGAGAGATGAGAGAGAGAGAGAGAGATGCCACGGTTTAGGGTGTCTCTCAAATATAAATTGGAGCAATTGATTTACAAAATGTGTGCCCCTATCATTAGTGATTTCCAGTGGGCAACCACATCTTGAGAAAATACATTTATACAAAAACTTGGCTACTATTAAAGCCATGCAGTCCATAGTGGCTTTAGCCTCTATCCATTTAGTTGCATAACATGTGGCCATCAAAATATAATTCTTACCCCTAGGTTGACCAATTGGACTAATTGGTCCTACGAAATCAAGGCCCCATCGTTCGAGTGGGAGCCATCCTGTAGATATGACTAATGGTTGGAAATTCAATCTGATTGGCATAGGAGCACACCTCTGGAAAATGTGGCATTCTTTAGCAAACTTGATCACATCTCGATAGATATGAGGCCACCATAGTCCGTTGTGGATGATTCTATGAGCCAAATGTTCTCCTTTTAGATGCCCTTCACTGTGTGCTGCCTCAAGCAAAAGGGTTACCTCCTCTGGATAAACACACTTTCTTAAGATACCATCCTGACAATATCTATATAAATTTCCATTTATAAGTGAGTACGCTTTGGTTTTAAGGAGCAATCTTCTCTTTTCTATAGGTGTCAAGTGTTCTCGGAGTTTTCTAGTAGTGAGAAAATGGAGAATTCCATCATACCAATCAGCCTCAGTTGCTACTAGGAAGGGATTACTATCCACGAGTTCATCATTAATACCTGTTGCCTTCTCGCTCATTACAGTCCTGGATACTTGATCTTCCATGTAGTGCTCTCTTCCTCGCTTAATATGAATATCAAAGTTAAATTCTTGAAACAGGAGTAACCATCTCCAAACCCTTCGAGCTACTCTAGGCTTGCTTATCAAGTACTTCAAGGGCTGATGGTCAGATATGACTATAAAATGTACACCGAGAAGGTAATGCCCAAACTTCAAAAGAGCAAGTACAATAGCCAAACCTTCCCTTTCAGTCGTACTGTAGTTCCTTTCTACCTTGGTGACTAGTCTGCTGGCATAACAGATAGGTCTATCAACATTGTGTGAGGATGGTTGAGCTAGGACCGCACCAACAACATGAAGACTGGCATCTCTATGCACATGAAACTCCAATGACCAGTTAGGAATAGTTAAAACTGGAGTAGTACATAACCTCAATTTTAGTTCACAAAATGCTTTCCTAGCTTCAGCACTCCATGAGAAGGGGACCTTTTTACTAGTAAGCCTTGACAAGGGCTTAGCTATTTCTGAATACATTCGTATAATTCTTCTATGGTATCCTGCACGGCCCAAAAAACTTTGCACTTCCTTTGGGATTTGTGGAATAGGCATGCAAAGGATAGCAGTAGCCTTTGTAGGGTCAACCATTATCCCTTGAGCAGATACTATGTGACCAAGAAGAGTACCCTTAGTGACCAAAAAGTGACATTTAGCAAGATTGAACTTCAAACTTGTTTTGAGACATTGCTCAAAGATTTCCTTTAGATTTTCCAAATTATCATGGAAATCTTGAACTATTGCTCTTCTATCTGTGCCTGAAAACACTGAAAAGTCATCCACGAAAATGTGCAAAAAGGTTGTTAACCACTTTCCCAATATCAGATACATTGTTCTATTAAATGATGCTGGTGCATTTTGCAAGCCAAAAGCCATGCAGGTATAGACATAAGTGCCCCATGGAGTAACAAAGGCTGATTTGTCTCTATCATCGGGATGGATCACTATCTGATTGTAGCCACTAAAACCATCCAGGAAGCTATACAAAGTGTGTCCGACTACTTCCTCAAGTACTTGCTCTATGAAGGGTTGAGGAAATCCATCTTGAACATTTACCTTATTCAAGGCGCGAAAATCAATGCAGACTCTTATTTTTCCACTATTTTTCTTGGGACAATAACCATAGAAGAAAGCCACCTGGAATGTTCTACTGGAACAATCATACCTGCTTCTTCTAGCTTTGTAATTTCCAACTTTACCGCTTCTCGATACTTTGGATTGAGTTGATATGGCCTACTTCTTGCAGGCGCGGCTCCCTTGACTAAGGGTATTTGGTGTGATCCAAGCTCCTCTGGTATCCCTGTTAGATCTCTGTAGGACCATGCGAAGACATTTTGTAAGCAAAAAGTAAAGAAGTTACCTTCTGCAATAAAGGGGGATAATGCCATAGCCAATAGGCCAAAGTGGACTACTTGAGGGTTCTCTTCATCTCCTAGATTTACCTCTTGAACAAGTGTTTTAGGACTAGTCCTACTTGAGAAATCATCCCAACTATATGCAGGAGTGAAATTTAGCTTATACTCTGCAATATGTCCACTGAGGTATAGCACAAAAGGGAAGATCTTCTCTGCATTCAGGCTCATAACTCTCCTTTGCTGATACTTCTATATTTGATGCCCCTTCAAAGTTTGTATTCCAGTGCAAATTCGCATTCTCTATCTCCTTGTGAACTTAATGGCCTTTTTCTTCAACTCCTTCATCTGCAACTTCTTCCTCTATTTCATTGATTTCCACCGTGCAACACTTTGTACTTTCCATCATCCAATTCAATAATGTATCTTCTTCTTGGGGTAAAGAGGGCATTATCTGAGTGTCCACAATATACCCAGTAGTTTTCCCTAAGTCGAATCCTTCTTCCAAATGTAGTTGCACTTGGCTATTGGTGTTTGTTGAAATCCACAGTTTGTTTTTCCCCCAATCTTGCAAAGCTTTTGCTTGTCTTAGCCAAGGCCTTCCCATGAGTAAAGGGTAAGAAGTCTCCTGTGGAAGTGCAATAACAAAAAAATCTAGGACAAAGTGACAACCTTGTACTATCATCAGTACCTTTTCAATAAAGCCGAGTGGCACAACCCAATGTTGATATGCTAAGGTAACTGTGAATGGTGCCATCTTGGTGGGGTTCAAATGTAGCTTCTTCATTGTGAAATCTGGCATCAAATTGATGCCAGAGCCTCCATCTATGATCACACCTGTGAGAGCTTTATCCTTTATACAAACAGATAACCTTGAGCTTTGGTACTTTGCCAGGGGTGGAGGGGGAAAATCGACCATGAAACCGTCTATACTAGGTGGTTGAATCAAGTGAGCAGAGTGTATAATCTTTAATAAGTCGCTCCTTATTTTTTAATCCATCTTTATGAGTTCATACAGACTAAGCTTGTGATGGATACCTTTCAAGATCTGCTCAATGTTTACCTCATGTGTATCTTCTTGCAGACTTGTTGGTTGGTCCCTTAGTGAAGTAGCCATCCTTTCATAAGCTCCTTCAATATTTGCTTGGTCCTTCCACCCAACCTTCTTTTCCTCCTCTTTATCTTCGAGTCCTTGTTCCTCTCTATGGGTTGTTGCCGCTTGTCTGGCTCTAGTCGTCATGGGCATTGAAGAAGATGAAACAACATAAGACTGAGTGGTCATATCTGCATAAGAGTGAGTGGTCATAGCTTCCACTTGTGGAGAGACTGCAATCATGTGAATAGGAGCACGGTGGCTTCTAGGGCAATCTTTGGTATAGTGATCTTTAGCCTCTGGACAATGCTGACAAGGAGATGCATCTTCGGGAAGAAAACACCTATTTTGCATATGGCCATACTCACCACAGCGATAACACATCAATGGCCTATTATATCTAGGCTTCATTCTATCATTCTCCTCTCTATTAGGTGCATTAGAAGTACTAACATAATATGAATCTAGAGCTTGAGGGTTATCTCGTTGTTGTGTACCCTTCAGGTAGTAACAGTCTCTAGCTTCATGACCATCCTTTCCGCAAAATTGACAATTTACCTTGTTAGGACAATTTGCATTGGAATGTCCACTGTTGTTACATATTATACACCAAATTTTCCTTCTTATATCCAAGGTGGTCTGCAAATCTTCTAATTCGCGACAGATTTGGGCTACTCCATCCTCCGTGCGACGCGACGGCAGCGGCAAGACTTTCTCTTCTTGGTGATTTTGCTGCATTCTCAATGCCTCCAGTTCTTTCCTTAGTTGCCCAATAGGATCTAGTTCTCCTGTATAATTTGATTGTGTCTCCCCTTCAAAATGTTGTGTAGCTTCTTCAATGTGTGATGCCGCTATAACAAAATCATTAAGGGTTGCATCCAATCAGAGAGACTCACGGAGCTTCTACTGAGATGACTTGCGTAAAGCTTTTTCTATCCATTTTTTAACAAAGAAATCACTTGGAGCATGTGGCAGACGTGCAACAAGTGCTTTTGTCCTAGTGTGAAGTTCATGAAAGGACTCACCTGATCTTAGCCTTAGGTTCTCTAGCTGATCTAGAGCTCTTTCGGAGGAGTCACTTGGTCGAAATGTCTGTGAGAATGTCGTCTTCAGAGCCTCCCATGTAGCAAAATGGCCATCTGCATATTGGCTGTACCATTTGTCAGCAATGCCTTCCAATGTGGATGGGAAGAGTACCAACATTGCATCCTCTCTATTCTGCAAACCTTGTCCATGACACAAGGAGATGAATCTCGTCACATGATCATCTGCATCCTCATAAGCTTGTCCCTTGAAGGTAGGGAACTTGATATTGAGTCTGGAGAGCAAACAAGAGAGATCCTCCATTTGCACTGGTGTTTCCTCTGACGTATCTGAGAAGAAGTCTAATGTTCTCTTATGCTTTTCTTTTGACAGTGGAGTCGCACCCAAATCAATGCATAGATTCAAAGGAGGTAGAGGGGATGTTGGTTCACTAGTCGAAGATATAGCTGACTTTTTTAGGCTCCTTCATACACAAAGAGGCTCCTTATCTGCTCACGTATGGATCATGTACCTACTAACAAGATGCAATAGGGCAAAGAAATAATGGAAAATGACTATTTACTATGCTCAGGGCCTCTCACAGAAATGCAAGTGTCCCCAAACCGTAGACGAGGTACTGGGGTATCCACTTTTACCAAGAGCACAAAATATGCATGTCCAGTACTTCGCCTACTCAAGGGAGGTTCTCCTTAGGGAAGTATACCCTTTAACATTTCTGTGAGTAGACACATCACAATAATTGCACAGTAATGTAGACACTCAAAATGTCAAATGAGAATTGTGAAGGATGGAACCGCTCCTTATTCTGAACAGATGATTACAATCTAGACAAAGAAATGCTTCAAAAGTTGATGTTTTGTCCTAACATGTCAACCTAGAAATAACAAAATCAATACAAGATATTCGTCTAATCAAATGAACACAAGTAGATGAAGAGTTGCACTAATCAGTACATAGGTATGAGGATTTGCTCTATGGGAAAGAGCACGGAAGTACCACTAGCTCACACTGAATGACAAAACCAAGCCACCTCTTCACACTTAAGTGCTATCAGCCCTCCATTGGGAAGCCCACGCTTTGTATCCTAAACACAGAGTGACTTCCTACAGTAGGCTTGTAACCACAGAGTGCAAATAGAGGACCAAAAGAGATGCCGCAATCAACTCTGTACCTGTGTGTGTATGTATGTAGATCTGAATGAGTACAGGTCAATTGCTTTTAAAGGGTCCAATAGGCCAAAAGGGCCTTGCCGATTTCCCACGTTCACTGATAATGCGCCGATTGATTGCCCAAAATCGGAGGGGTAGATCAAATAAACCACCAGTCTTGAATGGGATCCTAAAAAATACGCAGTCGACACGACTAGTTGGGGGCAACAGTCATTTATCCACTTACACTTTTACCACTTACACTTTTACTATCACTTTTTCATGCAAGCTGAGATTCTCAGTATGTGCCGCCCGTGATATTGGAATGACCCTCAGAAGTACACCCCTCACATAACTCTTCACATAATTCTTGTAGTAGCTTTTGACCATCTAACCATGAAAGAAATCTTCTGTTGATGTCACAGAAGCTCCAACATCATCTTTTGCCCAACTCACATATTGAGCCTTCCCACCTATGCTAGCATAATTGTCCATGAAACTCAGAATCACTCTTATTCCTTTGTTTTGAGCTTCATGAATGACAAAATCTAGAGCCCGGAGCATCAGCGTTAAAAGCCCATGTTCGACACAGAGTTAAGCCAGCCGCAACAAACCTCGCTCATGATGAGAGAGAGAGAGAGAGAGAGAGAGAGAGAGAGAGAGAGAGAGAGAGAGAGAGAGAGAGAGAGAGAGAGAGAGAGAGAGAGAGAGAGGAGAGAGAGAGAGAGAGAGAGAGAGAGAGAGAGAGAGAGAGAGAGAGAGAGAGAGAGAGAGAGAGAGAGAGAGAGAGAGAGAGAGAGAGAGAGAGAGAGAGAGAGAGAGGAGAGCTGAGTGTGGGGGCTACGGGGGAAAAGATGAGGGGGGTGGCGGGTTGTGGGGCTTGTGGGAGAGAGAGAGAGAGAGAGAGGAGAGAGAGAGAGAGAGAGAGAGAGAGAGAGAGAGAGAGAGAGAGAGAGAGAGAGAGAGAGAGAGAGAGAGAGAGAGATGAGAGAGAGAGAGAGAGAGAGAGAGAGAGAGAGAGAGAGGGAGAGAGAGAGGAGAGAGAGAGAGAGGGAGGAGGGAGGGAGGGGAGGGAGGGAGGGAGGGAGGGAGGGAGGGAGGGAGGGAGGGAGGGAGGGAGGGAGGGAGGGAGGGAGGGAGGGAGGGAGGGAGGAGGGAGGGAGGGAGGGAGGGAGGGAGGAGGGAGGGGGAGGGGGGAGGAGGGAGGGAGGGAGGGAGGGAGGGAGGGAGGGAGGGAGGGAGGGAGGGAGGGAGGGAGGGAGGGAGGGAGGAGGGAGGGAGGGAGGGAGGGAGGGAGGGAGGAGGGAGGGAGAGAGAGAGAGAGAGAGAGAGAGAGAGAGAGAGAGAGAGAGAGAGAGAAGAGAGAGAGAGAGAGAGAGAGAGAGAGAGAGAGAGAGAGAGAGAGAGAGAGAGAGAGAGAGAGAGAGAGAGAGAGAGAGAG
>CM035420.1:175190258-175195917 GCA_020310875.1 Ceratopteris richardii | reverse complement strand
ATAGATAGATAGATAGATAGATAGATAGATAGATAGATAGCTAGATAGATAGATAGATAGATAGATAGATAGATAGATAGATAGATAGATAGATAGATAGATAGACAAATAGATAGATAGAGGATAGATCATAGATAGATAGATAATATGAGATAGATAGATAGATAGATAGATAGATAGATAGATAGATAGATAGATAGATAGATAGATAGATAGATAGATAGATAGATAGATAGATAGATAGATAGATAGATAGATAGATAGAATAGATAGATAGATAGATAGAATAGATAGATAGATAGATAGCTAGATATATAGATAGATAGATAGATGGATAGATAGATAGATAGATAGATAGATAAATAGATAGGTAGATAGATAGATAGATACACAGATAGATAGACACATAGATAGAGAGATAAATAGATAAATAGATAGATAGATATATAGATAGATAGATAC
The DNA here is from genome assembly GCA_020310875.1 of Ceratopteris richardii. Lineage (NCBI taxonomy): Eukaryota > Viridiplantae > Streptophyta > Polypodiopsida > Polypodiales > Pteridaceae > Ceratopteris > Ceratopteris richardii. The sequence goes on along the minus strand of CM035420.1, from coordinate 175,195,455 downwards.
ATAGATAGATAGATAGATAGATACATAGATAGATAGATAGATCAATAGATAGATAGATAGATAGATAGATACATAGATAGATAGATAGGTAGATAGATAGATAGATAGATAGATAGATAGATAGATAGATAGATAGATAGATAGATAGATAGATATATAGATAGATGGATAGCTAGATAGATAGATAGATAGATGGATAGATAGATAGATAGTTAGATAGATAGATAGATAGATAGATAGATAGTTAGATAGATAGATAGATAGATAGATAGATAGATAAATAGATAGATAGATAGATAGATAGATAGATAGCAAGATAGATAGATAGTAAAATAGATAGATAGATAGATAGATAGATAGATAGATAGATAGATAGATAGATAGATAGATAGATAGATAGATAGATAGATAGATAGATAGATAGATAGATAGATAGATAGATACATAGATAGATAGATAAAATGATAGATAGACAGATAGATAGAGATATAGATAGATAGGTAGATAGTGTTGGGGCTTCACTCACTAATTAGGCATTGATATATGAAGACATATGGAGACATATGATGGAGGAAAGAAGAAGTGAAGGAAAGACCTACAGAAAATCAAGCCTAAGTGAAGGCACAATTTCACTATTGTAAATTAGTGCAAAATCAGAGTCTAGATTTGTAATTGATCTTTAGAACTTACGAGTTCAAGTCTAGATGAATGTAAACCATAGGTATATAAGTTAATTTGAGTCAGAAACATGTATGAGAGAACTCAATTTTGTAGTTTGAGGGAGTAGAGAAAAGTCGTGTAATTTCTGAGAGAGATGGTGAGAGAAAACTTCTGAGTGTGATAGAGTTTTCCATGGCTGTGAGCAAAATTAGGCCAAGCCATTTTGTACACACCTTCTCTGATAATCAACACATGTTTGTGTAGAAGCATTGTGTCTAATTCCTATTGTACATTGAGTCTCAAGTCATTTCATATGACTATGAAAGTTAGTTGACAGTTACGACTTTTCTGGCGCACATTTGATTGATCTTCTGAAGGTCAGATCTCGAAGCATGGTGTAAAGTTTTTGTAAGTAATAGCTCGTTGGAAAGCTATAATCCTCAACTACATTTGGTCAAAAGATCTTTGAGAAACGGGACACGTACTCAGAGAAATCAGTTTAAGAGTGAAGGTATGTCAAATCGATGAAGTACATTTTCAGTTTTCAGACATAGTGTAAAGGTTGATACAAAATCAGAGGATTGTGAAGTTATTGCTTGAAAGTTTTGTTTGTTATGTGTTGCTTAACACTAGCAAGAACTTCTCTTAGCAAGTAATCAAAAGATTTGGCAAAGATTGAGCTAATACAGGTCAGATTGAAGGATTGAAGAAAAGGCGCAGATTTCTGTGAAGTGAAATTTTGATTTTCACTAAGTTCAGAGATGAAGACTCATAATGTGAGTGTTGCTAAGCTAATGGTGGTTATGGAGGTCTTCTAATATCACATTAGTTTAGTTCTTGTGGTGTTTTACACACCAACAAGTGGTATCAGAGCAGATAAGGTCCTCGAGAATAAAAGGAGTGCAGATACAAGAAGATTTGAAGAGTTCTTTATCAAAGAAGGAGGAAGCTGAGGTGTTCAACAACCAAAAGTCATCAGAAGAGTATTTCGAAGTTGCTCCCAAGAGTAAAGGTCTACAAAAGGTATCATTCTTTAACCTTATACTTACAGGTTGAAGCAGAAGCAAGGATACCATGGCAGATCATGTGTCCATTGACAAATTGGACAGAGATAACTATCCTGCTTGGGTAATGAGGATGGAGGCCTTACTTATGAGTAAGGACTTAATGGTATATGTGACAGGTGAAGAGGAGAAGCCTAAATTTGAAGATGAAAGTCATCCAAGGAAGGAAGAGCTAGAAGCTTTGAAGCTATGGCAGAAGAGAGATGCAAGTGCAAGAGCTTATATATACAACACTATTACAGATCACTTGTTGCCACATATCAGAGGTTTAGAAACAGCTGAAGATATTTGGAATGCTTTGGAAGACCACTTCCAAAACACCACTAAAGCTAGGAAAGCTAGCTTATGGTCAGAGTTCACCACATTCAAGAAGAAGCAAAATCAGAACATTAGTGATTATGTCACTAAGATGAAAGACTTGGCAGATAGCCTTGGATCTATTGATGAGGATATTGAAGATCATAGGTTGATAGCTCAATTACTTGCAGGATTAAGAGGTGATGAAAGGTGGAAGCCTTTTGTACTTTCAACAGAACTTTCATTAAATCATTATGTGCCAGAATTAAATCAATTACTTGGATTGATGCTCACATTTGAGCAAGACTTAAAGTCAGATGGAGACAAAGGTCAAAGTTCTGCAATGTATGTGAAGAACAAAAAGAAAGGAGATAAAGGCAAAGCAAAGGATGAAGAAGAGTCAACAACTCAAGCAAATTATGCAAGAGGAAGAGGTTTTGGCAGAGGTAAAGGTCGAGGTAATGGAAGAGGTAGAGGTAATCAGAACAATAACAAGAAGACATGTTGGATTTGTGGATTGAGCAATCATCTAGCATATGATTGTTGGCACAATCAACAAGGAGCAAATCAAAATCAGAACAACAATGGCAGAGGTAGAGGTGGAAGGTTTCAGAATCAATTTCAAAGAGGAAGACATAATTCAAGAGGAAGTTTTGGTAGAGGTGGTGGAAGAAATTGGAATCAGAACCAATCATACAACACTACATATTACAATTATGCAAATGATACACAGAATGACAACCATACAACATTGATGATGAATTCAATTAGTTCATCAGAGAAGGAGGATCTCAAGGTATTCTATATTGACTCTGGTTGTTCAAATCATTTATCAGGTAATATAGAATTATTGTCAGAATTGGAAGAAGGAAATTCAAGTCATACAGTACAAACAGGTGACAATACAAAACACAATGTGCATTCAATTGGAAAGGTGAAGTGCAGGAGTGGAGCTGATTTATTAACAAATATTTTGTATGTTCCAACAATACCAAAGAATCTGATTAGTGTTGGACAAATAGTGGAAAAAGGTTTTCAAGTCAGATTTACAAATGAAGGGGTATTTGTTGAAGATCCAGAGGATGCATACAAACCCATTGTTTGTGGTAAGAAGGAAGGTAGACTTTTTACTCTCAAAGTGCAAGGAAATGTTGGTCAAGCCCTAATTACACATGGTGATGAAGTAATTACAGAGTTAGATCTTTGGCATAAAAGATTGGGACATTTCAATGAAAGAGGAATCAAAACTATGGTGGAGAATCAATCTGTATTGGGACTACCAAATGTAAAGAATCAACATATGATATACAAGTGTGAAGCTTGTCAGATGGGAAAAGCTCATAGACAACCATTTCAGAAGAAAGGTTTCAAGCATGATGGTTTGCTTGAACTCATACATACAGATGTATGGGGACCAACAAAAGAAGGTTCAATAAATGGATCTAGGTATTATGTTTTGTTTATTGATGATGCTACAAGGTGGATAACCCTTTATGTTCTAAAGGAAAGATCAGAAGTCTTTGGAGCCTTCAAACATTTTCATGCTTATGCAGAAAGAGTTACAGGTCACAAACTCAAGAGGCTAAGGTCTGATGGAGGGGGAGAATACTTCTCCCAAGAATTTAATGACTATCTTTGGAATGCAGGTATCAAGAGAGAGATAACTTGCAGGTATACACCTCAACATAATGGGGTGGCAGAAAGGAGGAATAGAACATTGGTTGAATTTGCAAGAGCAATGTTAAAGGAAAAGAATTGCCCTAATTATCTTTGGGCTGAGGCTGTAAATACAGCCACATACCTTGTGAATAGGTTACCATGTGGAGCTTTGAATGGTATGACCCCTTATGAAGCTTGGTGGGGTAAGAAACCAACACTTGACCATTGTAAAGTGTTTGGGTCAATTGCCTATGCTTATGTACCATCACAACTCAGACATAAGCTTGAACCAAAGGCAGAAAGATATGTGTTTATTGGGTATGATGAAAAGCAAATGGGTTATAGGCTATGGAGTCCTTTAACTAAACATTTTATTGTTTCCAGAGATGTGACCTTTGATGAACAGAAGAGTTGGTATGCAGATAAAGAATGTGAGCTTGAAACATTTGAAGAAGAGATAAGAAGGAGTGCAAGAGGTAAGTCACATATGCAAATAGATGGAGATGAAGAACATATGCAAGCAAGCACATCAAGAGTTGGATCATATAGAAGGAATGAAGATGGACCAATATTTGATGAAGAAGTACATCCAGATAGACATGAAGAGTGTGAACCAAGAAGGTCAACCAGAATAAGGAATCAACCTACAAGGTATTCATATGACACTTCTTACTTGACTCAGAAAAATTATGCTTACATGGTTAAGGAAGATGAAGAACCTCAAAGCTATGATGAAGCAAAGGATAAGAGACAATGGGAAGTAGCAATGAAGGAAGAATTTGATGCTCTTGAAGAGAACAAAACTTGGGAACTTGTCCCAAAACCTAATGGTAAGAAAGTGATTGGAAACAAATGGGTTTACAAAGTTAAGAAACATGCAGATGGAACTATAGCCAGATACAAAGCTAGATTGGTGGTTAAAGGCTATGCTCAAACATTTGGCATAGATTATGATGAGACATTCAGTCCTGTGGCAAAGATGTCAACCATAAGAACAATCATTGCCATTGCAGCATCAAAAGGATGGACATTGAGTCAATTGGACATTAAGAATGCATTTTTGAATGGATATATATCAGATGAGGTTTACATGGAGCAACCTCAAGGGTTTGCAGATCATAAGTTTCCAAATTATGTTTGCAGGTTGAGAAGAGCCCTTTATGGTTTGAAGCAAGCTCCAAGAGCTTGGAATTATAGACTTGTAAAGTATCTTAATGACCTTGGGTATCAAAGTTCAAAGGCAGATGCAAGTTTACTTATCAAAAGAACAGATGAAGGTATGATCTACATTTGTATATATGTAGATGACATTATAATTACAGGTACCTCAAATGAAGGAATCAAGGAGGTGAAGAAGCTACTTGAAAGAGAATTCAAGATAAGTGATCTAGGAAAATTGTCATATTTTCTTGGAATGGAAATCACTTATGCAGAGCATGGCATTTATGTATCACAAGGAAGGTATCTCTTGAATCTTCTAAAGAAGTTCAACATGGAGAATTGCAGAGAGGCATCTA
>CM035420.1:175137758-175177758 GCA_020310875.1 Ceratopteris richardii | reverse complement strand
TGAAGCAAAGTTCACAAAGGTTGGAGATACATCTAAAGGTAACACTCCTTCTGCCCTATATACTGATAAAAAGGTTAAAGACAAAGGTAAAAGTAAAAAGCAAGAAGATGAAGGTTCTATCTCCCAAGCCAACTATGCAGGGAGAGGTAGATCTTCAAGAAGCAGGGGCAGAGGAGGTAAGCAAGGTAGGGGGAGACCCTACAATTCATCACCATGCAATATTTGTGGACTGTCTAACCACACCACAGATGAGTGCTACAGAAACTACAAAAATCAGAGAGGAAGAGGCTATCAAAGAGGTAGATACTCACAAAGCAGAGGAAGGTTCAACCAACACCAAGGCTACAATGGCTACAACAATAACTACAACAACAATTACAACAACAACCATAATGGTAACTACCAAGGAGGATTCAGAACCAGGAAAGACTACAACAACTACACAGAGGAGCAAGATGACTCCCTATTGATCATGAATATGACTTCCAAGTCAGGTATCAATGATGATCATCTGTTTTATATTGATTCAGGGTGTTCTAATCATGTAGCTGGCAATGTGGCACTACTCTCTGATCTTGAGGAACCCAAGGGCAAACATCAAGTACAGACAGGTGATGATACTAAGCATTCTGTAGTAAAGATTGGAAATGTAAAAACTTGTGATGGTAACCAGAATCTATTGAGCAGGGTACTTTATGTACCAACCATTACCAAAAACTTAATGAGTGTTGGTCAGATTGTGGAGAAAGGTTTGCAGGTCAGGTTCAATCCACATGGAGCATATGAAGAGGACCCAAGACATGGATTCAAAAGGATAGCCAAGGGAGAAAAATCAGGTAGATTATTTACTTTTGAGCTAGAAGACACCAAAAATATTGCTTTATACAATTACAAGGATCAAACACTTTCAGAATTAGAAATATGGCACAAGAGATTAGGTCACATAGGTGAAAGGACCTTAAAGCAAATGTCAGGAACCAATGTGTGCTTGGGATACCTAATGTATCCAAGCAACACATGATTTACAAATGTGGTGCTTGTCAGTTTGGTAAGTCTCATAGATTTCCCTACTCAAGGAAAGGTTTTATGCATGAAGACTACCTAGACTTGGTACACACAGATGTTTGGGGACCTAGAAAGGATCCCTCCATTTCAGGATCAAGGTACTATGTGTCTTTCATTGATGATTATAGCAGATGGACTATGTTATACTTTATGAAGCACAAGGATGAAGTGTTTAATTGTTTCAAAAGATATCTTGCACTAGTTGAAAATCAAACAGGAAGGAACTTGAAGAAGCTAAGGTCAGATGGAGGAGGTGAATACTTCTCCAATGAGTTTGAGGACTCTTGCAGGAAAGAGGCATCAAAAGGGAAATAACCACAAGGTACTCACCTGAACAAAATGGGGTAGCTGAGAGAAGGAATAGACTTATTGTTGAAACAGCTAGGTCCATGCTTAATGAAAAGAAGTTGCCAAATTATCTTTGGACAGAGAGTGTATCTACTGCCACCTATCTCATAAACAGGTTGCCATCAAAGTCACTTAATGGAATGACACCTTATGAAGCTTGGCATGGTAAGAGACCATCATTGGATCATTGCAAAATTTTTGGTTGTATAGCATATGTGCATATTCCCTCACAGGTAAGGGGAAAGCTAGACTCTAAAGCAGAAAAATGTATTTTCATTGGTTATGACTTGAATCAAAAAGGGTACAGATTCTACAACCCAACCAATAAGGGGTTCAAGGTAAGCAGAGATGTCATCTTTGATGAGAATGACTCATGGTATGAGAATAATTGCAAGAAGGTTAGTCTACCCTATGATTTGGAAGAGGAGTTTCCAAAACTCTCAAAAGAGGAACGAATCTAGAAGGAAGACTCAAGTTCAGAAGATGATGACACAATCAATATTGAAGAATTCAAGGCATGGAAGTCCAAAGGAAAGATGAAGATGAAGCAGCTAGAGGATATTCCAGAATCCTCAACTCAGTCAACTAGAAGATCTCAGAGAGAAAGAAAAAAACCTATCAGATATGGGTATGATACGTCTCTTGTTACTAAGCATTCAATTTATCTTGCAAAGGACTTGTTAAGTGAAGAACCAGGTTCATATGAAGAGGCAATCACCAAACCAGAATGGAAAGGAGCTATGGATGAAGAAATAGAAGCTCTCAAGGAGAATGACACATGGGACTTGGTACCCAAGAAGGACTCTATGAAGGTGATAGGATCCAGATGGATCTACAAACTAAAGAGGAACTCTGATGGTACTATCAACAGGTACAAAGCTAGGTTGGTAGCCAAGGGTTTTGCACAAACCCAAGGCATTGATTATGAGGAGACATTTTCTCCTGTGGCCAAGATGCCAACAATCAGATTATTAGTGAGTGTAGCTGCATCCAAAAATTGGAACATGTACCAATTAGATGTTAAGAATGCTTTCTTGAATGGATGGATATCTGAAGAAGTCTACATGTCACAACCACCTGGCTATGAAGATCCCAAGAAGGTAAATTATGTTTGTAAATTGAAGAAGGCTCTATATGGATTGAAGCAGGCACCTAGAGCATGGAACTATAGGCTGACAACATACCTCCAAGACCAAGGGTTTACTATGAGCAAGGCAGATACTTCATTGTTTATCAAAAGGAGCAATTCAGAGGTAATCTATCTCTGTGTTTATGTTGATGACATCATCATTACAGGTAATGATGTCCAAGGAATCAGAAGCATAAAAAACCAGATGATGAAGGAGTTCAAGATAAATGATCTTGGATTATTGAAGTACTTTCTAGGACTTGAATTGGTTTATACTAATTCAGGTATATATATCACTCAGAAAAAATATGTACAAGACATGTTGAAGAAGTTTAACCTGCAGGAGGCTAAAGTCTCAAGTACTCCAATGGAGGTCAACCTAAAGCTAAGTGCTCATGAAGGGGATGAAGTCCAAGACATTACAGGATATCAAAGTATGGTAGGTAGTTTGAATTATGCTACCTTGACCAGAATTGACATAGCATATGGAGTTAGTGTGCTAAGTCAATTCATGCACAAACCAAGGGTACCTCACCTTGAGGCTGCAAAGAAGATCTTGAAGTATCTAAAGGGAACTCAGAACCATGGTTTGTACTTTCCTTATACATCAGATATTGACATTAAAGTGTATTCAGATGCAGATTGGGCAGGATGCAAGGATGATAGGAAGAGCACATCAGGATACTTATCTTTTGCAGGTGATAAACCTATTTCTTGGTCAGCCAAGAAACAACCAACAGTGGCATTGTCATCCACTGAAGCAGAGTATAGAGGGCTAGCCAATGCCACTCAAGAAGCTATTTGGTTAAAGCTTTTGTATACATAGCTAGGCCTATACACTAGGCCCCCAATTATCCTTGGAGAAAACACAAGCTCTCTTCATTCCAATATATCATGCTAGAACAAAACACATAGAGGTTCATTACCACTATGTGAGAGAGAAGTTGCTAAGCAAGGACATTCAGTTGACCTATGTGTCTACTAATATGCAATGTGCAGATTTACTCACCAAAGCTTTGGATGGAAACAAATTATGCAGATTCAAATCCATGTTGCGGGATGTGATTGAAGATTGAAGATGAAGACTTAAGCCAAAGTGTTTGGCTTTAGGGGGAGCTATTGGTGCAATTCAAGCCTTCACAATTTGGCTTGGATTACTTCATGAAGATACCACTTGAAGGAAGGACCATAGGAACTTATGCTTATAAGTTCTTAACATTTTACTCCTTGTAAAAGTCTAAAAGACTTGGTATTTCTTATGTACACACCTACTTAATTAGAGTCGTGAAAAAAGTTGTTGATTGATTGAGAGAATATCTCATTACCTTTTAGGTGAAAGATTCTAGGAGTTTGAATTTGAATTCAAACTTGAAGTTTCAACTCAACCTTATAAAAGATGCAAGTCAAAAGTCGCGAGTAGCTCAGCTCATTCTAGCTCACTTCCCGAGACATCTATCATTTGTATCTGAGTGTGTATGAGTGCTACATTGAAGCCCATACCTCATTACCTCATCTAGCTATGGTTATCATGCTAATGAGATTGTACAATTATGTCAATTAATAGATATATTCACATTCATCAACTTTGTGTTCTCTGAGTGTACCACTTCAAGTCTACCAACTTCAAAGAGGCATATCTCAGTGCCTACTTCACCAAATCAAGTGATTCAAAGCTTGGTGGATCCAGCTCAATGCATACTACAAGCATAAAAAGTTTGAAGCTATTTGGTTTAGCCAATCTCGAGAAATTGTCGTCGAAGTGCTCACTGGTATTCGTGTGCATACTTCCTAAAATATCGGGGATGTCCATAAATTTGCTAAAGTGATTTCTCCTAGTATAGTTTATCATTTTAAATGATTTCACTTGCAAATGGTAGTTTACTAAGCTAATAGAATACCTCTAGAAGGAATTTTGCCAATTGTAAGTGTACTGGTCATACTGAGTGAAAGACTGAGTAGGTATCAACACCAAAATAGAAAGTTTAGTAGCTTTGTGATTCACAAACTCATCTGTTTTGATCAAGCCATTACTCAAACCTTTTCCAAAGTACATATAGCATTTCTTGGTATCATTTGGAAGCTAAGGGTGTCTACTAATCATATCTAGAGTCACTGAGGGCTGGTGCAAAGCAGGATTAGAAGCACCTACTTAATCTTCTGGAGGATCCATCCATCTTTCCCAACAATGGTATCAGAGCAAACAAGGTAACATGGGAGATGGTTTTCCTTCATTCATTGATAAATTGGACAAGAACAATTATCAAGCTTGGTCTCTGAGGATGAAGACCTATCTAGAAGGAAGAAGTTTATTTGGATTCATCTCAGGAGATGAGGAATTGCCCTCATTCAAAGCAAGGGGTCTACCCACAAAGGAAGAACAAGAAAGGCTTAATACATGGTGTGCAAAAGATGCATTGGCAAGGTCTTATCTTCTTAACTCTTTATCTGATTTCCTTTTACCTCATATCAGGAATTGTAAGACTTCCCAAGAAACTTGGGAAACCTTGTCATCATATGTTTCATCTAATACAAGGGCCAGGAAGAATCAATTGTGGATTGAATTTACAACCCTTAGGAAGCAACCAAAGCAATCAGTCTCAGAATTTGTGACCAAGATCAAGGATGTGGCAGACCAATTAGCAAGCATAGGAGAGGAGATTGAAGAGGAACAAATAGTAAGGCAAGTAACCAATGGACTAAAGGCAGATGATAAGTGGGAAAGCTTCACCACTGCAATGGATCTCTACATGGATATGCATACCCCAGATCTCACAACTCTGATGGGCCAACTATTCACACATGAAGCAAAGTTCACAAAGGTTGGAGATACATCTAAAGGTAACACTCCTTCTGCCCTATATACTGATAAAAAGGTTAAAGACAAAGGTAAAAGTAAAAAGCAAGAAGATGAAGGTTCTATCTCCCAAGCCAACTATGCAGGGAGAGGTAGATCTTCAAGAAGCAGGGGCAGAGGAGGTAAGCAAGGTAGGGGGAGACCCTACAATTCATCACCATGCAATATTTGTGGACTGTCTAACCACACCACAGATGAGTGCTACAGAAACTACAAAAATCAGAGAGGAAGAGGCTATCAAAGAGGTGGATACTCACAAAGCAGAGGAAGGTTCAACCAACACCAAGGCTACAATGGATACAACAATAACTACAACAACAATTACAACAACAACCATAATGGTAACTACCAAGGAGGATTCAGAAAAAGGAAAGACTACAACAACTACACAGAGGAGCAAGATGACTCCCTATTGATCATGAATATGACTTCCAAGTCAGGTATCAATGATGATCATCTGTTTTATATTGATTCAGGGTGTTCTAATCATGTAGCTGGCAATGTGGCACTACTCTCTGATCTTGAGGAACCCAAGGGCAAACATCAAGTACAGACAGGTGATGATACTAAGCATTCTGTAGTAAAGATTGGAAATGTAAAAACTTGTGATGGTAACCAGAATCTATTGAGGAGGGTACTTTATGTACCAACCATTACCAAAAACTTAATGAGTGTTGGTCAGATTGTGGAGAAAGGTTTGCAGGTCAGGTTCAATCAACATGGAGCATATGTAGAGGACCCAAGACATGGATTCAAAAGGATAGCCAAGGGAGAAAAATCAGGTAGATTATTTACTTTTGAGCTAGAAGACACCAAAAAATATTGCTTTATACAATTACAAGGATCAAACACTTTCAGAATTAGAAATATGGCACAAGAGATTAGGTCACATAGGTGAAAGGACCTTAAAGCAAATGTGCAGGAACCAATGTGTGCTTGGGATACCTAATGTATCCAAGCAACACATGATTTACAAATGTCGTGCTTGTCAGTTTGGTAAGTCTCACAGATTGCCCTACTCAAGGAAAGGTTTTATGCATGAAGACTACCTAGACTTGGTACACATAGATGTTTGGGGACCTAGCAAGGATCCCTCCATTTTAGGATCAAGGTACTATGTGTCTTTCATTGATGATTATAGCAGATGGACTATGTTATACTTTATGAAGCACAAGGATGAAGTGTTTAATTGTTTCAAAAGATATCTTGCACTAGTTGAAAATCAAACAGGAAGGAACTTGAAGAAGCTAAGGTCAGATGGAGGAGGTGAATACTTCTCCAATGAGTTTGAGGACTCTTGCAGGAAAGAGGCATCAAAAGGGTAATAACCACAAGGTACTCACCTGAACAAAATGGGGTAGCTGAGAGAAGGAATAGACTTATTGTTGAAACAGCTAGGTCCATGCTTAATGAAAAGAAGTTGCCAAATTATCTTTGGACAGAGAGTGTATCTACTGCCACCTATCTCATAAACAGGTTGCCATCAAAGTCACTTAATGGAATGACACCTTATGAAGCTTGGCATGGTAAGAGACCATCATTGGATCATTGCAAAATTTTTGGTTGTATAGCATATGTGCATATTCCCTCACAGGTAAGGGGAAAGCTAGACCCTAAAGCAGAAAAATGTATTTTCATTGGTTATGACTTGAATCAAAAAGGGTATAGATTCTACAACCCAACCAATAAAGGGTTCAAGGTAAGCAGAGATGTCATCTTTGATGAGAATGACTCATGGTATGAGAATATTTGCAGGAAGGTTAGTCTACCCTATGATTTGGAAGAGGAGTTTCCAAAACTCTCAAAAGAGGAACCAATCCAAAAGGAAGACTCAAGTTCAGAAGATGATGACACAATCAATATTGAAGAATTCAAGGCATGGAAGTCCAAAGGAAAGATGAAGATGAAGCAGCTAGAGGATATTCCAGAATCCTCAACTCAGTCAACTAGAAGATCTCAAAGAGAAAGAAAAAAACCTATGAGATATGGGTATGATACATCTCTTGTTACTAAGCATTCAATTTATCTTGCAAAGGACTTGTTAAGTGAAGAACCAGGTTCTTATGAAGTGGCAATCACCAAACCAGAATGGAAAGGAGCTATGGATGAAGAAATAGAAGCTCTCAAGGAGAATGACACATGGGACTTGGTACCCAAGAAGGACTCTATGAAGGTGATAGGATCCAGATGGATCTACAAACTAAAGAGGAACTCTGATGGTACTATCAATAGGTACAAAGCTAGGTTGGTAGCCAAGGGTTTTGCACAAACCCAAGGCATTGATTATGAGGAGACATTTTCTCCTGTGGCCAAGATGCCAACAATCAGATTATTGGTGAGTGTAGCTGCATCCAAAAATTGGAACATGTACCAATTAGATGTTAAGAATGCTTTCTTGAATGGATGGATATCTGAAGAAGTCTACATGTCACAACCACATGTCTATGAAGATCCTAAGAAGGTAAATTATGTTTGTAAATTGAAGAAGGCTCTATATGGACTGAAGCAAGCACCTAGAGCATGGAACTATAGGCTGACAACATACCTCCAAGACCAAGGGTTTACTATGAGCAAGGCAGATAGTTCATTGTTTATCAAAAGGAGCAATTCAGAGGTAATGTATCTCTGTGTTTATGTTGATGACATCATCATTACAGGTAATGATGTCCAAGGAATCAGAAGCATAAAAAACCAGATGATGAAGGAGTTCAAGATAAATGATCTTGGATTATTGAAGTACTTTCTAGGACTTGAATTGGTTTATACTAATTTAGGTATATATATCACTCAGAAAAAATATGTACAAGACATGTTGAAGAAGTTTAACTTGCAGGAGGCTAAAGTCTCAAGTACTCCAATGGAGGTCAACCTAAAGCTAAGTGCTCATGAAGGGGATGAAGTCCAATACATTACAGGATATCAAAGTATGGTAGGTAGTTTGAATTATGCTACCTTGACCAGAATTGACATAGCATATGGAGTTAGTGTGCTAAGTCAATTCATGCACAAACCAAGGGTACCTCACCTTGAGGTTGCAAAGAAGATCTTGAAGTATCTAAAGGGAACTTAGAACCATGGTTTGTACTTTCCTTATACATCAGATATTGACATTAAAGTGTATTCAGATGCAGATTGGGCAGGATGCATGGATGATAGGAAGAGCACATCAGGATACTTATCTTTTGCAGGTGATAAACCTATTTCTTGGTCAGCCAAGAAACAACCAACAGTGGCATTGTCATTCCAAGAACTTCAAATGGCCCTTATCGATTGAATCGGTCGTGCCTTTTCACACATCACCCATTAACATAGAAAAAAAAAGATGACCAATTCAAGCGATAAGGGCTTTCAGAGAACCTTCATTACCTCTTATCGCTTGAATTGGTCCTATCCTCTAAAATTCCCCCTTTGTAATACTCCTACCATATTGCTCTATATAACTTAGTAGTAACATGGAGAACTTATCCTTATCTTGAGCAATAGAAACCTTGCACAACAATTGCATGTTTGATACAATGATAAAAGTCTTTGCTTAATGGAGATTTTCTTTAATCATTAAAAGTCTTTGCATAATAGAATCCTTAAAAGAGTGATGATATAAAGCAAAACAATGCCAATATCAATATGATGAGTTTACATAAAAAAGAGATGTAACCTTGCACAACAATTGCATGTTTGAGACAATGATAAAAGTTTTTGCTCAATGGAGATACTCTTTAACCTATAAAAGTATTTTCACAATAGAAACCTTAAAAGATTGACGATATAAACTAAATCAATGCCAATATGAATATGATGAGTTTACATAAAAAAAAGATGTACTCAGTAGAAGAAAAAGGGCAAGACTAGTTAAATTCTTAAGGGTTGGAACTCGATCACCTTGGGTGGTAGACAACTAATGCAAGATAGTGTTTTCTCTCATCTAATATTTACCATTGCATGATCAATTGAGAATCTGAACTGTGGTGAAACCTCATTAAGGAACTCTACGAGGTCCCTTACATTTTTGAGTTTCCAATTTGTAGTGAGAATTATTTTCACAGCTTGAAAATCTAGATGAATCAATAATTCTAACTCAAATTCTAGATAGCTCTCCTCTGAATCCAAGGGTATCCAAAGTCCAAGATTTTTTGTCCACCTTCTATAATCATATGCTCAAATAAGTGATTGTCAAGATATCTGATAATTGAAAGAAAATTTGGACTAACTTTACATAAAATGATGTCTCCTAGCTTTTGAGCTTCTTTGCTATCCCATTCCCTACCTAGAACATCATCACTTTCTAAATTGAAACTCTCCTATTCAACCACATTGTCTTTTTTTTCTGTAGTAACATGTTTTTAAAACATTATACAAAAACAACAAGAGGAAAAAACCATTGAATCTTTATCCTTCGAGAAATTTGGCTTGCTGACATTGACCTTTGGATGTCATCTTTCATTTTGCATAGAAAACTTGAAAATCTTGAATGATCAGGAGCATCCCAATCTAATGACGAGATGCAAGGAGCAGGTAGATGTACAAGATTTCCATAAGCACCCCTCCCTAATGGAACCTGATAATCAGCAAAATAGACAAATAATTGAATGCTATTGAAAAATTGAATAGATTTGTTTGCATACATAAATTCTGCATAATCCACATGAAGGACTTTGAATGTTCCTATTAAACATTCAAGTGGTTGCCACTCTAGAATATTGGTTGGAAAAATATCTCCAATACAAAAACATATATCTTGTTATAACAATTGAAATTGATAAAAGAGCATTGTTAAAATTTACTTACAGTACGATGGGAATTGTAGATGATTGTCTAGCTCAAGATCCTTAGTGCTATACAAATGTTGGACTTTTGCAAAGCAACCATCTCTCTTCAATTTGAAACTAAGAATATGACCTTTCCAATGGTGTTTTGTGTTGTCTCTTTTAGTACGCTTGACTTTATGGGCACGTCTACAACTAGGAAGCATAGTCACCCAATCATTTAGCTTGAACACTTAGAGAAATAACAGAGAATGCTCAAAGTGGAAAATTGAGACTCACAAACTTCATGAGCATTTATAGACAAAAGAAATTTGTAGACGTGGAAGCGAAACACAATCTTTTGATTTGATGTATCAATTGTGACCAAAACATCATTGAATTTTGTGAACCCAAAAATATTACGTATCTTCAAAAATCATTTCTCTATTGGAAATTTAAGGATTTGCATTGTTTGGTATGCAAAAAACATCTTTTTTTGTATGAAATAAAAAAATTGTACACTGAATACAAGAAACTCCATCAGTTTAGCGACGCTTTAAGGCATATTGTCTTAAAAAAGAAAAAAAAAAGCATTTCTTCATAGGATTAAAGGAGACACGCATGCTATATTCTTTACACATGGAAAGACCCTATTTGTCAATTTTCTTAATTCATCATTCACAAAACGGCCTTTTTTACAACATTTTTCACCCTAATGATCTCTCTAAGGATTATGTACCATAAAGAGTGGTATCAGAGCCAAGGTGGCCCCTCACGTTTATTTAAATAACAAAGACACAAAGACAAGGGTCCTCTACCCAACACAAATAGTAGCACACCATGGTTTCGTACATACTAAGAGTGTAACAGATGTTGGTGCATATCAAGCCTTCACACATTGGCTTGGAACATTGGAACCTTTGAAAGATATCTCTTCATGAAGGATAAGGCATAGGAACTCATACTTATGAGTTATTATCTTTTACCCCTTGTAAAAGTCTATTTGACTTGAC
Source organism: Ceratopteris richardii (assembly GCA_020310875.1). NCBI lineage: Eukaryota > Viridiplantae > Streptophyta > Polypodiopsida > Polypodiales > Pteridaceae > Ceratopteris > Ceratopteris richardii. Next base: position 175,166,607 of record CM035420.1, on the reverse strand, counting down.
ATTTATTTGTAATCACTTGAAGTCATTCACCTACCTCATTAGTCGTGGAAAAGAGAATAGTTAAGTGGAGAGAATATCTCCCTACTTTTAGAGGAGAGATTCAAGGGAGCCTTAGTTTGAATTTCAAATTCAAATGAACACCAAACTCCTACAAAAGATGAAGAAGAAATGTCGCGGGTGTGTTACTCATTCTAGCTCATCTTCCGAGGCATTGTTATCATTGTAACTCATTGTGTGTGAGTGATATCTCATAGCCAACACCACAATACCTCATTTAACTATGCTTGTCAAGCTAATGAGATTGTACAAACACATTTATCAATAGAAGTATACATTCATCATCTCTGTTTTGTCTGAGTTTCCTACTCCAAGTCTGTCAACTTCCAAGAAGCATTTCTCAGTGCTCACTGAACCAAATCAAGTGATATTTAGCTCATTGGAACCAGCTCACGGTCTACTACAAGCATACAAAATCTCAGAGGATTTCATTCAGCCATTGGGAAGAAAACCGCTTCGAAGTGCACACTGGTCTGTGTCTGCAGAGTTCCTAAAAAGTCGGGGGTGATTATAATTTTGCTAAACTTATTTCTCAGTGCATAGTTTATCAATTGAAGTGATTCCACTTGTGATTGGTAGCTTACTAAGGTACTTTAATACTCCCAAAAGGAATTGTTCCAATTTTAAGTGTGCTGGCCACACTGAGTAAAAGTCTGAGCAGGTATCACTACAGGAATAGAAAGTTTTTCTTGACTCTTGAAGTACAAAGTTATCTGTTTTGGTTTGATCATTACCCAAACCATTTCCAAAGTACATATATGGTTTCTTTGTGTCATTTGGAAGCTAAGCAAGTCCACTAAGCATCTCTGAAGAGAAAAGAGGGCAGGTGTGAAGCAGGTTTTGCAGCACCAACTCATTTCTTGAGTGCATCCATCCATCACTCCCAACAGTGGTATCAGAGCAAATAAGGTAATCATGGGTGATGGTTTCCCTTCCTTCATTGACAAATTGGACAGAAACAATTATCAAGCTTGGTCATTAAGAATGAAGACCTATCTACAAGGGAGAAGTCTATTTGGATACATATCAGGAGATGAGGAGTTGCCCTCATTCAAGACTAGAGGACTACCTACAAAGGATGAACATGAAAAGCTCAACCAATGGTGTACAAAGGATGCTTTGGCAAGGTCTTATCTCTTAAACTCTATATCTGACTTTCTTTTACCTCATGTAAGGAATTGTAAGACTTCCCAAGAGACTTGGGAAACCTTGTCAAACTATTTTTCTTCCAACACAAGGGCTAGGAAGAATCAATTATGGATAGAGTTCACAACCCTTAGGAAGCAGCCCAAGCAATCAGTCTCAGAGTATGTGACAAAGATCAAAGATGTGGCAGACCAACTAGCAAGCATTGGAGAGGAAATTGAAGAGGAGCAAATAGTCAGACAAGTGACAAATGGACTCAAGGCAGATGATAAGTGGGAAAGTTTCACCACTGCAATGGACCTCTACATGGACATGCATATCCCTGATCTCACAACACTTATGGGCCAACTATTTACACATGAAGCAAAGTTTACAAAGGCTGGAGATCAATCAAAAGGTAATAATCCCTCTGCTCTCTATACTGATAAAAAGGTTAAAGATAAAGGCAAGAAGAAACAGGATGAAGAAGGCTCTACCTCTCAAGCTAATTATGCAGGGAGAGGTAGGTCATCTAGAGGAAGAGGCAGAGGAGGTAAATCAGGTAGGGGGAGACCCTACAACTCATCACCATGCAACATTTGTGGATTGTCCAATCATACCACAGATGAATGCTACAAGAACTACAAGAATCAGAGAGGAAGAGGCTACTCAAGAGGTGGATACTCTCAAGGGAGAGGCAGATTCAACCAACATCAAAGCTACAATGGATACAACAACCAATACAACAACAACTACAACAACAACCACAATGGAAACTACCAAGGTGGATTCAGAAATAGAAGAGACTACAACAACTACACAGAGGAGCAAGATGACTCCCTATTGATCATGAATATGACCTCCAAGATAGGTACAAATGATGATCATTTATTTTACATTGACTCAGGATGTTCTAACCATGTAGCTGGCAATGTGGCACTACTTTCTGATTTGGAAGAGCCCAAGGGCAAACATCAGGTCCAAACAGGTGATGACACTTAACACTCTGTTGTCAAAATTGGAAATGTGAAGACATGTGATGGTAATCAGAACCTATTAAGCAGGGTACTCTATGTACCAACAATAACTAAGAATTTAATGAGTGTTGGTCAGATTGTGGAGAAAGGTTTGCAGGTCAGATTCACACAACATGGAGCATATGTGGAGGACCCAAAACATGGATTCAGAAGGATAGCCAAAGGGGAGAAATCAGGTAGATTGTTTACATTTGAGCTAGAAGACACCAAGAATATTGCTCTGTATAATTATAAGGATCAGACACTTTCAGAGTTAGAGATATGGCATAAGAGATTAGGGCACATAGGAGAAAGAACTCTAAAGCAAATGTGCAGGGATCAATGTGTGCTTGGGATACCTAATGTATCCAAGCAACACATGATTTACAAATGTGGATCATGTCAATTTGGTAAGTCTCACAGATTACCCTACTCAAGGAAAGGTTTCATGCATGAAGACTACCTAGATTTGGTACACACAGATGTTTGGGGACCTAGCAAGGACCCTTCCATTTCTGGTTCAAGGTATTATGTGTCCTCCATTGATGACTATAGCAGGTGGACCATTTTATACTTTATGAAGCACAAAGATGAAGTGTTTAATTGTTTCAAAAGGTATCTTGCACTTGTTGAAAATCAAACAGGTAGAAGCTTGAAGAGGCTAAGGTCAGATGGTGGAGGAGAGTACTTCTCCAATGAGTTTGAAGATTTCTTGCAGGAAAGAGGCATCAAAAGGGAGATCACTACAAGGTATTCACCTAAACAAAATGGGGTAGCAGAAAGAAGGAATAGACTTATAGTAGAAACAGCTAGGTCTATGCTTAATGAAAAAAAGTTGCCAAATTACCTATGGGCAGAGAGTGTATCCACTGCCACTTATCTCATCAATAGGTTGCCATCCAAATCACTTGATGGCATGACACCATATGAAGCTTGGCATGGTAAGAGACCCTCTCTGGATCATTGTAAAATCTTTGGTTGTGTAGCATATGTGCATATTCCCTCACAGGTAAGAGGAAAGCTAGATCCCAAGGCTGAAAAATGTATCTTCATTGGTTATGATTTGAACCAAAAGGGATACAGATTCTACAACCCCACAAACAAAGGGTTCAAGGTAAGCAGAGATGTCATATTTGATGAGAATGACTCATGGTATGAGAATGAATGCAGGAAAGTAAGTCTACCCTATGACATGGAAGAAGATTTTCCAAAGCTCACTAAGGAAGAACCAACTCAGCAAGAAGATTCAAGCTCAGATGATGATACAATAAACCTTGAAGAGTTCAAGGCTTGGAAGTCCAAAGGAAAGATGAAGATGAAGCAATTAGAGGATAAGCCAGAAACTTCTATTCAAGCAATGAGGAGATCTCAAAGAGAAAAGAAGAAGCCTATCAGATTTGGGTATGATACATCACTTGTAACTAAACATTCTGTATATCTTGCAAAAGACTTGTTGAATGAAGAACCAGGTACCTATGAAGAAGCAATTACTAAACGAGAATGGAGAGAAGCAATGGATGAAGAAATGGAAGCTCTCAAGGAGAGTGATACTTGGGACTTGGTACCCAAGAAGGACTCCATGAAGGTGATAGGATCCAGATGGATCTACAAACTCAAGAGGAACTCAGATGGTACAATAAACAGGTATAAAGCTAGGTTGGTAGCCAAGGGTTTTGCACAAACCCAAGGCATTGATTATGAGGAGACATTTTCTCCTGTGGCCAAGATGCCAACTATCAGAGTATTGGTGAGTGTAGCTGCATCCAAGAATTGGAACATGTACCAATTGGATGTGAAGAATGCATTCTTGAATGGATGGATATCTGAAGAAGTCTACATGTCACAACCACCTGGCTATGAAGATCCAAAAAAGGTACATTATGTTTGTAAATTGAAGAAGGCTCTGTATGGTTTGAAGCAGGCACCTAGAGCATGGAATAACAGATTAACCACCTACCTCCTAGACCAAGGATTTGTGATGAGCAAAGCAGACACTTCTCTATTCATAAAGAGAAGTAGTACAGAGGTAATCTACTTATGTGTTTATGTTGATGACATCATCATTACAGGCAATGATGTCAATGGGATTAGACACATCAAAGGACAGATGATGAAAGAATTCAAGATTAGTGATCTTGGATTATTAAAGTATTTCTTAGGTCTTGAATTGGTCTACACAAATTCAGGTATCTACATCACTCAAAAGAAGTATGTACAGGATATGGTAAAGAAGTTTGATTTGCAGGATGCTAAGGTATCTACTACTCCAATGGAGGTTAACCAAAAGCTAAGTGCTCATGAAGGAGAAGAAATCAAAGACATTACAGGATACCAAAGTATGGTAGGTAGTTTGAACTATGCTACCTTGACAAGAATTGACATAGCATATGGAGTAAGTGTGCTTAGTCAATTCATGCACAAACCAAGGGTACCTCACCTAGAGGCAGCAAAGAAGATCTTGAAGTATCTGAAGGGAACTCAAAGTCATGGTTTGTACTTTCCTTATACATCAGATATTGACATTAAAGTTTACTCAGATGCAGATTGGGCAGGATGCAAGGATGATAGGAGAAGCACCTCAGGATACATTTGTTTTGCAGGAGATAAGCCTATTTCTTGGTCAGCCAAGAAGCAACCTACAGTGGCATTGTCATCCACTGAAGCAGAGTATAGAGGGCTTGCCAATGCAACTCAAGAAGCTATCTGGTTGAAGCTTCTATATACAGAGTTAGGTCTACACACAAGACCACCTATTATCTTTGGAGACAACACTAGCTCTCTTCACCTTGCAGCAAATCCAATTTATCATGCCAGAACCAAACACATAGAGGTTCATTACCACTATGTGAGAGAAAAGTTACTTAGCAAAGAGATTCAATTGACATATGTGTCTACTAATATGCAATGTGCAGATTTACTTACAAAGGCATTGGATGGAAACAAGTTATGCAAATTCAAATCTATGATTGGATTGCAGGAAGTGATTGAAGAATGAAAGAGAAGACTTAAGCCAAAGTGTTTGGCTTGAGGGGGAGCTGTTGGTGCATATCAAGCCTTCACACATTGGCTTGTAACATTGGAACCTTTGAAAGATATCTCTTCATGAAGGATAAGGCATAGGAACTCATGAGTTATTATCTTTTACCCCTTGTAAAAGTCTATTTGACTTGACATTTATTTGTAATCACTTGAAGTCATTCACCTACCTCATTAGTCGTGGAAAAGAGAATAGTTAAGTGGAGAGAATATCTCCCTACTTTTAGAGGAGAGATTCAAGGGAGCCTTAGTTTGAATTTCAAATTCAAATGAACACCAAACTCCTATAAAAGATGAAGAAGAAATGTCGCGGGTGTGTTACTCATTCTAGCTCATCTTCCGAGGCATTGTTATCATTGTAACTCATTGTGTGTGAGTGCTATCTCATAGCCAACACCACAATACCTCATTTAGCTATGCTTGTCAAGCTAATGAGATTGTACAAACACATTTATCAATAGAAGTATACATTCATCATCTTTATTTTGTCTGAGTTTCCTACTCCAAGTCTGTCAACTTCCAAGAAGCATTTCTCAGTGCTCACTGAACCAAATCAAGTGATCTATAGCTCATTGGAACCAGCTCAGGGTCTACTACAAGCATACAAAATCTAAGAGGATTTCATTCAGCCATTGGGAAGAAAACCGCTTCGAAGTGCACACTGGTCTGTGTCTGCAGAGTTCCTAAAAAGTCGGGGGTGATTATAATTTTGCTAAACTTATTTCTCAATGCATAGTTTATCAATTGAAGTGATTCCACTTGTGATTGGTAGCTTAGTAAGGTACTTTAATACTCCCAAAAGGAATTGTTCCAATTTTAAGTGTGCTGGCCACACTGAGTAAAAGTCTGAGCAGGTATCACTACAGGAATAGAAAGTTTTTCTTGATTCTTGAAGTACAAAGTTATCTGTTTTGGTTTGATCATTACCCAAACCATTTCCAAAGTACATATATGGTTTCTTTGTGTCATTTGGAAGCTAAGCAAGTCCACTAAGCATATCTGAAGAGAAAAGAGGGCAGGTGTGAAGCAGGTTTTGCAGCACCAACTCATTTCTTGAGTGCATCCATCCATCACTCCCAACAACAGAAAATGCTTCTATCCCCTCCCACCATGATGTCATGTGAGGGAACAACAGAGAAGAGCTTATTTCCTCTCCACCAAACCTTGAATAAAAGGCACATGGGCACCTCATATATACTTATAATCATCATTTGTCTTTGCATGCGGGATAAAATGCTCCATCCACCTTCCCCTATCCTTCATTGACACACATTCACCTCCTTCTTATATGCATGACCTGGAGCTCAATGCTTTCTATGGTCTTCTTTGATCCTTGAAATACTTTTCCTCTTAGAATTTTATGCCTAAGACCTCTTCTCTTTGAAGGTTTCTATTCGAGGAACTCATGAGGAGATATTTTCCACCACTTCTTCCATTGACATGAGGAAAGAGGAAATAATAAAGGAGGAAGAAGAAGCATGAAGAAGATATAGCATAAGAAGGGTCGAATGAGGGAGAAGGATTTTTCTTTCTTGTCTAGTTGATTAATTGTGTGCGCTCTTCACTAAAGAAGCAACAATTAAGGAAAGATGGAAAATCTCCTAAGAAAAAGCCATCCAAGAAAAATCAAAATTTTGCATGAAGGGATGTTTTGTCCCTCCTTTGAGGTATGAGACAATGTTCAAATTCCCTTGGCTCTCATGCGTTCTTGAAGCTTGTATAATAGAGTTAACTCAAAGTTGAAGAAACTAGTTCCCTAAAACATCTCGTGGAATTGCAAAGTGGAAAGTCTAATTATAGTTTCCAATCAATGACCTTGTAGTACCCAGTGAGATTTGGACACACAAAGATTTTTTCTCGAATTACAATTTTAAACGATTCTTGATTTTTTGAAACTCCCATTTTAATCTTCCTATTTGACTTTCCTTGCACGAAGAAAGGGTGCTCAATTGCTATGTTTTGATAGTTTTGGACATGTCGTTGGCAGCTTCATTAAAACTTTTTGGGAACAAAACACTTACAAATGTTGCATGGATGTGTTTTCCCTCATTGTAGCTTCTAGAATGCTCTATAATTATGCAATTTATAAGCGCATGTATTTCTTGCAAAGGGGTTTGCCCATAGGGAAACCATATTCATTTCTTGTATTCTGATCAGGATTCAAAATTATGCCTACCTTAAAATCTAGCTTGATGTATTTATTAGAGGTCAAAGGGAATGAGTGTATTATCACAAACGAACATGGGTAGGTGCACGTGGAGATGCACAAGCAACATTTACACCATTGATTTTTTCATTAACATAGATGCACCATGATGGTCTAGGAACACTTGTGCCTCTGATTGAGTATGAATAGGTATACAATGCACATAGATATAGGAATTGCAAATTCCAATGGGCCAATTGGTTGATTAGGTGAGATGCACGAGTCCAATATATTTAGCTAAATAATTCAAAGACAAAGATATCTCAAACCAAAGAATGAGGAATAGTAGTATACAAGTTTCATGAAACTTTAGGATTCACAAAGATATCAAAGACAAAGATATCTCAAACCAAAGAATGATAAGATATCTCAAACCAAAGAATGAGGAATAATAGTATACAAGTTTCATGAAAGTTTAGGATTCACGAAGATATTAAAAAATGCATTTTGATTGAGTAGAATTATACACTTGTCAAGGTCACGTCTTAAAAGTTTTATCGGAAGACTTAAAATATTACTCAAAAGAACAGATTGTGAAGATAAACGCTTAAAATATTTGTAATTTGAAACATTGGCATGATTCTAAGGAGAGACCATGCTAGTGATCGTTGATAGCCTTCAAGAAAGTGTCACATTACTATAGAGGACACTATGAGATATCAGAATAGGAAATAAAGCTTAGTCCAATTTTTCACTTGATGAAAATGGAAAAGTTTAACTTAACCATTTAGGAAACCAAGTAGAAGGGATCCATGAGATGGGCTTCATGAGGATGCATCGACAAGTATTTGTAGCTTGTACGCTTTAGCTTTATGGACTAACGGAAATATCTAAATGAGGATATAATTAGAGTACTCAAAGACATAAGTGGATCAAGAAATCATCAAATAAACAATGTAGATCGAGATAGAGGTTAATGAGAACTACGTAGATTTAATCTTGTTACTTAAGACTAACTAGTATGAATTGATAAGGATACCCACTAATAAATGATCATTTCAGCCAAATTTCATTGGTTTGAAGGGTAAAGGGGATGATATTCTATAACTAAAAGAGTTTATTTCAATTGTCATTTTTTTGGAATTCCATTGTAAATGTGGACTTCATGCTTGTTTTAGTGAGTATGTGAAACATTGATTCAGAGGAGGATCTATTGGTATAGGATGGTGATATTGGAAGTAGATTGATGAGATTTTTTAACTTTTTTCTCATACAATAGAGCCAAGTCATTCTTGTACACTCATCTATGAAACTCACAAAATAACTACTACCTCCAATTTCATTTTCCTTTGTTGGTCCTCAAACATCTGTATGAATGAGGATGAGTGCATGATAACTCACATAATTGTTCGTCATGAATGATCATCTTGTCTACTTTCCCAACTGACAAGCTTCATGCAAGTTCTTGAGACTCTGATTATAGATATTAGGTAACCCTAACACTAATCTCTTCTTTTCCATGTCCTTGAACCTTTGGGTGTTTATGTGTCCATAACGTTTGCGTCATACATCCAGTTTTACCAGCTTCTTGTTGTTTCGAAATGTGAATGAATTTGTGTGGTTGAAGTAAGGCTTCACATCCAAGGTGAGCAACCTTCCTTCCTTTATGAATTTGGCTATCAATATGTATCCTTTTTTAGGGTTTTCCAAAAAGCAGCCTTTCTGATTAAACTTGACCTACAAAAGTCTCTCAACTTTGTCTTCCCCCTTTGATAGTGGTCTCTTGCATAGTAGCCATACTTGCCACAAATGAAGCATCCTTCTACATTTTGATTGTCTCTATTGTGTTTGTCTCTAATATGATTTGACCTTCCTCCTCTTCTGTTGAACTTGAATTCTCCTCTAGATGAAGAGTTTATTCTTCCTTGTTCTTGATGAGAATCAGCATTTGATCCTCTACCTTGTCTTCCTATTTCTCTGCCTTGATTCCTTCCTCTTCATCTGCCTTTACCTACATAGAAGGATAGGGCTTCATTAGCCCTCACGTTTGAACCTCCAATGTTTATTTCCTTAGTAACCACAAAGGCCACCAACTTCTCAAAATCGCGAACAGTATCTTTGACATACATAGATGTTGTAAAAGCCTTCCACTTCTCATCATCCCTAAGCCCATTTAAGGTATATGCAACTAGGTCATCATCATAATCAATGTGACAACCTATAGAGCCTAATGCATCATTCTTCTTTGATATTAAATATCTAATCACTTATGTTGCTCCTAGGGTTTTTCCTCAAGTTGATAAGTTCATTCTTCAATTGAATCTTCTTAGCTTTAGTTAAGGTGGAGTAAAGTCTCTCTAGTGTTTTCGATACTTTCATAGAGGTATTTATTTCTTGTATATGCCGAATCATGCCATTGCCAATGTGCTATGAAAGTATGAAGATGACTCTCTTATCCCTTTCATTCTACTCCTTGAAACTCCTTAATTGAATAGGAGTTGGACTCTCTCCTAATCTAGGCCTTGCATCTGTGCCACTAATGAGACCCCATAATCCTTTTCACATAAGATAACTAGAGATCCTAAACCACCATGGCTAGTAATTAACTTCTCAATTTGAGTACTGTGCTCTAACATATAAAACATCTACCTATAATCTTCATGATCTATCCAACATATGATGCTTATGCCTTCCTTCTTCACTAGGAGGATCCCCCTCGCTCGGTGTGTGCCTTTCAGCTTGATCCAGTAACACTACTTCCTTCAAAATCCTTCTGAGTCTTCTTTTAGGGTCCTCTTGAATCCTTCCAATGTGTCAAATACCTCTGATACCATTGTTGGGAGAATTTTCATTTTACCTATGCAACCTTGAAGCTAGTGTCCTCATAGGCAACTTCAGAGAAGCTCTAGGTAATGAAATGATGGAATCTGTGAGAATATGCAGACTCAACCCAAGACCTTTTGCATACATAAACTAGACTTTGAGACCTTGCCACTTCAAGATATTTTATGTAAATTGGTTACTCTTACTAGGAGAACAATACCTTCAAGGTAGACTAGATTTTCTCTTCACTAGGTGTATATAGATAGACACATGTTCACTCCTGAACTTGTTTGTCTTAGAATATGCAAAAATTAGGTTTCTAGCAAGCCATAAATTACAAGAATTGAGTGAGATATGAATAATGAAAATGCTCAACACTCAGAGCAGTCTAGAGTGCTCACACAAAATTTTGTGTGTTAAATAAGAAGAAAGAACAAGTTACAAGTGAATGGGACTAGTGGCCATCGGACCCCCTAAATCCCACAAAGCAAGGGTAGAGCTTGTAGGTCTATAGAGTGTTACACAAGAGGTTAACCACCCTCCCGTCCCCTTCATGCAAGACCCACTTGGGTTTCTTGTTGTTCTGGATGAGAAACACTTTCTTATGCCTAAAATGTGGGGACTTGTTATAGTTGTAGATTCTTTTGCCAAGGAGGAATAGAGACTTCTCAATCGACCACTCTTTAGGAGGGTGTCCAAAATTGTTGGCGCACTGCTCCCTCCAAATCCTCTAGAGGGTTTCCGCTCTTATGGCATTCCACAATGCCATTGAGCAGCTGATCTCTTTGCCAAGCAGCACTTGCTTCGGGGTGATTTGAGCCTGTAGTCCAAAGATATTCCCAAGGGTTTGCGAGAACAGGAGAGACTTGGGGCAAACAAAGAAGACATGACCCAGATCCTTGATGCTGTGGTGGCATCCCTTGCACCACGGTGGAGCTCCACAAAGAAAAAATAAAAAAAACCCCCCCTAGCATTTTATTTTTCCAAAACAAAAAGAAAATCTCGAGAAAAAACACCTCTCTCTCTTTGTCTCTCTCTCTCTCTCTCTCTCTCTCTCTCTCTCTCTCTCTCTCTCTCTCTCTCTCTTTCTCTTTCTTTTTCCCCCTCCCCCCCTCCATCCCCCGCCTGCCCCTGCCCATGCGCTCGCCTGCCCGCTCCCTCCCACCCCCTGGCCCTCCCCCCCCCTGGCCCTCCCCCCCCCCCCCTGGCCCTCCCCCCCCCTGGCCCCCCCCGCCCGCCCGCCCACCCGCCCCCCGCCCGCCCGCTCCCTATTTATTTTATCTATCTATTTATTTATTTATTTTATTTATTTATTTTATTTATTTATTTAATTTTTTTATTTATTTTAATTTTCTTTTATTTTATTTTTATTTCAGATGTGTGCATTCGGATAATTTATATTAAAAAAAAGAAAAAGTTTAATTTTTTTAAGTAAAAATATATATTTATATTATTTTTTAAGTTCTTTTATTTTTCTTGGTTCAAAACCTTTTGGCTGAGGATTGCGCCTCGGATGGCCATTTTCTTCAATGTTGGAGTCATTTTCATGTATTTTGGCACTCTTGATTCATTTTCTGCCTTAATTTTTCCAAAATCCAGCCTTTTCTCTGACTTTTGGTCAAAACCCACATGTTTTAAGCACATTTATCACATGTTTTTATTTAAACACATGGTCCACATGGTCTGTTCTCACTTTATTCTATCCTATGTTTCACAATTTCCCATATGCACCCTCTGTAGCTCTACTATTTGCTCATTTCCTCCCTCTCTAGACCCCATAATCCTCCTCCCTCACCCTCCCTTTACCCTTTTGCCTAGCCCCATCCTTACCCCTCCCTACCCTATCCATCTCAGCCCCCTCAGCCCTCCCTTCCCCCTCCTCTCTACCCTCCCATTGCCCTCCTTTGCTTTTCCCTAACAAAAAATTCCACTTTGGGTTCTTCTTTGGTGCTTGTTCTCTCCTACTTCAAGTGGACTTGGTAGCTGCTTCGGTCTCCTTTTGAAGATTTTGCAGCACAAGAATCATGGTGGCATATTTGCTCCGAATTGTGGTTGTAGCTCTCCGGGACGGAGAGCACATTAGGTGGTGGGCAACTGTTGAGCCCATAAAAGTCATATTGGTGAAAGTCAACCATAGTCAAAGTCAACCATAGTCAAAGTTAAAAGGTCAAAGTCAAATTGGTAAAAGTCAACATGGTCAACGTCAAAGTCAACATGGGCAAAGTCAAAGTGTTCCAAGTTCAAGTGTCAAAGTGCACGAGTAGTGCACAAATAATTGGTTCACAAAGGGTAAATTGGAGAAAGTTGGTTGCAAGTTGGAGAGGTATTTCTCTAAATTTCCCTAAGGTTCAAAGTGTTTCTAAAAGTATTTGGAAGGTTCAAGTGAACCCTCTCTTATGTGCATAAGTGAAGAATTAAAAGGCAAAATGTGAAGGTATGTGAAGCGGCAGTGTACGCAGAAGTGAAAGTATGGCCCCCCAATTAAATTTTTTGTTTTAGTCTAAAGTCACTACAGGACAAAACAGGGATTCATTGGCTGCCCACTTTTGGAGACAATCTTGGGACATCAAGGTGAGCACCAAGATACTCTTGCAGTTAGGAGCGTATGTGAATCAACACTCAAATCAATGCAAGGACTATTCTTGGACTATTATAAGACTAAGCAAGGTGAGCATTAGTCTAAGGGAGGCAAGAGAGAGAAGTGCAAGAGACACACAGTGTGCGACGTAGAGAAGTGAAGTGCAAGGTGTGCATGAAGAGTGACTAAGGAAGTGTGCAGAGAAGGGCTAAACTATTCACCCCAAGGATCCCAAGGTCTCATTGAAGCTGTGCGCGTGCCGACAAAAGGTGTCTAACCCTCCCCCTTATTGGACGCTTGGTGCAAGGTGTGGACAAGTGTAGGCTTGGAGAAGGTGGAGGTCGAGTGCATAGAAGGCCAGCAACAACAAGACCCGTTATTTTGTGATTGAGCACTCTGTGGGATTTTGCACAGAAGCATTGGGTTGTATTGTTGGATTGTATTGTACATCACCATTGTATTTGTCTTCATATAATCAATCGACAGAGTCTTTGAGTATGTATCTTTCTTCTTGTCTTTCCCTTTTCTCAAACAAACACTCAAATCCCTTATTGTCCAAGAATCCCCCAACAGTGGTCCATCATTTTTTATGAGATAACTTTTGATTTTTAGCTTACTAAGCTAGTAAGAGTTCCCCAAAAGGAATCAAGTCAGTTGTTGTTGTGGCCAGAGAATCGATCAAAACACTGGACATGTGTATGAACATAAATAACAAGTTTTTTGTGCTTGAATCTACTCCAACTTATCTGTTTTGATTTATATTTTTGAGAGTGATCTTCCAACGTACATAGAGTGTCTAATACATATTTTGGCAAGATAAAAGGGCCCACTACATATCCCTAGAGTTTATTTGGTTGGTGTAGTGCAAAGTTTTTGCAGCACCACTTCATGTTCTGCAAGTTCAAATCCATCTCTTCGTAGTGGTATTAGAGCAAGGTTGGACAACATGGTAGATGGATTTCCTTCATCAATTGACAAATTGGATAGAGGTAACTACTCACCCTGGTCATTAAGGATGGAAGCTTATCTTCAAGGCACAAATTTATATGGTTATATAGTTGCATATGAAGTTATGCCAAGTTTCAGGAACAAAGGTCAACCAACACAAGAAGAGCAGGAAAGATTGAGCACATGGTGCTCAAAGGATGCACTTGCAATGTCACATCTCCTCAACTCTATCTCATATTTTTTGTTGCCTCACATTAGAAGTTGTAAAACATCTCACGAAGTGTGGAATGCACTTGAAGCATTCTTCTCTTCAAGTACAAAGGCCAGGGAGCATCAACTATGGCTAGACTTCACAACTCTCAAGAAAGCCCCCAAACAAAATGTGACTGATTTTGTCACAAATCTCAAGGACATAGAAGATTAGTTGGGAAGCATTGGAGAGGTAAAAGATGAAGAACAAATTGTAAGGCACATCATCAATGGCTGGAAGGCAGATGACAAGTGGGAAGCATTCACCACAACTATGGATCCATAAATGCATATGCATGTACCACGTTTCAATACACTCATAGGACAGCTACTTACTCAAGAAGCCAAGCTTATCAAGAATGGAGAAAGATCCAAAGTTAATCAATCTTTTTCCTTGTATACTGATAAAGGAAAGTCCAAAGAAAATAAATGAAGAGGAAAGAAAGTGGATGATGAAGTAGGTACACATCAAGCTAACTATGCAGGTACATGAAGACATGGTAGAGGTAGAGGCAGAGGAGGAAGGCAAAGCAAGGGAGATCCCAAGACTCTAATTCATGCTCTATTTGTTGATTAACTTATCATACAAGTGAAAATTGCTTTTGGAATGCCAGGAATCAAAGAGGCAGAGGCTAAAATAGAGGTAGTTATGGCTACTCAAGAGGAAGCTTCAACAATTACCATGGCAACCACAACAATTACAACCATCAAATTATCAAGGAGGCAATAGGGGAAGAAGAGACTTTAATAACTACACAGAAGACTCAAATCAAGAGGACTCGTTGCTAATCATGAATATGGACATGCCACAAGGTAAATTGGATGAGCATGTTTTCTACATAGATTTAGGTTGCTCCAATCATGTGGCAAGAAATATGGCACACCTATCAGATTTAGAAGATCCAATGAACAAGCATGAGGTACAAATAGGACATGATACAAGACACCTTGAGGAGAAAATAAGAAATGTCAAAGCACCTGATGGAGACATCAACTTACTCAATACGGTACTCTATGTCCCTACCATTATAAAGAATCCGATAAGTGTTGGGCAGATAGCAGAGAAAGGGTTGCAAGTCAAGTTCACAAGAGGATGAGCATTTGTTAAGGATCCAAGCCAAGGATTTAGGAGAACTAAAAAACATAAAAAGATAGGTAGATTGTTCACATTTGAATTACAAGACACTAGAAACATTGCTCTCTTTAACTATGGTAGTCAACACTCACAGAATTGGAAGTATGGCACAAAAGGTTGGCACATATTGGTGAAACAATAAAAGAAAATTTGCAGGGACCAAAGTGTACTTGGACTCCCTAACTTGTCAAAACAACACATGATTTATAAGTGTAGTGCATATCAATTTGGAAAGTCTCACAGGTTACCATTCGTGAAGAAAGGATATATGCATGGAGATCTCTTTGGATTTCGTTCATACAAATGTATGGGGACCTAGCACGGATGCTTCAATATTTGGATCAAGGTATTATGTCTCTTTCATTGATGATTCCAGAAGATGGACTATATTATATTTTATGAAACACAAAGATGAAGTCTTTTCATGCTTCAAAAGATATTTGGCTCTTGTGGAGAATCAAATAGGTAAAACATTAAAAAGGCTAAGGTCAAATGGAGGGGGAGAGTACTTCTCCCATGAATTTTACTCCTTTCTTCAAGAGACGGGAATCAAAAGAGAGGTCACTACAAGGTACACTTCTGAGCAAAATGGAGTGGCAGAAAGAAGGAATAGGAAAATTTTTGAAGTTGCAAGGTCTATGCTAAATGAGAAGCACTTACCTAATTACGTATAGGATACAACCACTTATTTGATTAATAGGTTACCTTCAAAATCACTTGATGGCATGACACTATATGAGGCTTGGAATGGAAGAAGACCAAGCTTGGATCATTGTAAGATTTTTGAATGTATTGCTTATGCTCATGTTCCTTCATATGCTATAGGCAAGATGGATCCGAAAGCAAAAAGGTGTGTATTCATTGGATATGACAACAATCAAAACGGCTATAGGTTATACAACCCAACAACCAAAGGATTCTTGTTGAGTAGAGATGTAGTATCTGATGAGAATAGTTGTTGGTATGAAGATTCATGTAGAAAGGTCAACCTACCTTATGATCTTGAAGAAGGTTTTCCAAAACTTGTTAAGGATAGTTCTTCTAAAGTTGAAGAGCAGGATATCTCAGAAGATGATGAAGCAACTCAGTATGAAAAACTCAAAATGTGGAAGTCTAAAGGTGAAGCAAAAGTGCAAGAACTCAGACAAGACGCAGAATCATCACATCATGGCCTAAGAAGGTCCATGAGGGAGAAAAGAAAACTAGAAAGGTATCGGTTTGATACTTCTGTAGTCACTCAACTTTCAATCTATCTAGCACAAGACATAAATCAAGAGGAACCTTCACCATTTGAGGTAGCAAAGAAGAAATCAGAATGGAGGCATGCAATGGAAGAAGAAATTGAAGCTCTTGAGGAGAAGAACACTAGGGAGTTGGTTCCCAAGTCTCCATCAATGAAAGTGATAGGCTCAAGATGGATCTATAAATTGAAGAATAATTCAGATGGCTCCATTAACAGGTGTAAGGCAAGGCTTGTGGAAAAAGGCTTTGCACAAACTCAAGGAATTGATTATGAGGAGACCTTCTCTCCTTTGGCAAAGATGCCTACAATTAGGGTTTTGCTTAGTATTACCTCTTCCAAGAATTGGAAGATACTTCAATAGGATGTAAAAAATGCATTTCTTAATGGATGGATAACAAAAGAGGTATATATGGCACAACCACCTGGTTTAGA
Organism: Ceratopteris richardii; assembly: GCA_020310875.1. NCBI lineage: Eukaryota > Viridiplantae > Streptophyta > Polypodiopsida > Polypodiales > Pteridaceae > Ceratopteris > Ceratopteris richardii. The sequence goes on along the minus strand of CM035420.1, from coordinate 175,149,819 downwards.
GAATCACATATATCCGGATTATGTGTGTAAACTTAATAAAGCTTTATATGGAATCAAACAAGCCCCAAGGGCTTGGAATCACAAGCTTGTCGCATTCTTGCAAGACAAAGGATTTCAACCTAGCAAGTCAGATCCATCGCTATTCATAAAGAAGAGTAATTCTGAAGTCATCTAGTTGTGTGTGTATGTAGATGATATTATACTTATAGGAAATGATGTAGATGGCATGAAGAGAATCAAAGAATAGATGAGAGAAGAATTCAAGATAAGTGATTTGGGTTCACTTATCTACTTCCTAGGATTCGAAGGTTAATCATAAATTGAACTCACATGAAGGTGAACTCATAGAAGATGTGATAGGTTATCAAAGCCTTGTGGGTAGTTTGAACTATGCCACATTGACAAGGGTAGACATATGTTATGGTGTGAGTGTGCTAAGTCAATTTATGCACACACCTAGGAAACCTCACATGGAGGCTGCCAAGAGGATACTGAGACATCTCAAAGGGACCATGAATGAAGGGTTATATTACCCTTATGTTTCTGACTTAAGTTTGAAATTGTTCTCTGATGCACATTGGGCTGCCTCCAAGGAACAGATAAGGAGTGCCTCATGATATCTTACCTTTGCAAGTTCAAAACTTGTCTCATGGTCATCCAAGAAGCAACCCACATTTGCTCTCTCTCTTCTACTGAAGCTGAATATAGAGGTCCTTCCATAGCCACACAAGAAGCAATGTGGATGAAGACACTATTCATTGATCTTGGTTTGGAGATTGGAACTCCAAGTATCTTTGGTGAAAATATGAGCTCCATTCACTTGGTTGCCAATCCTATTTTTCATGCAAGGACTAAACATATTGAAGTACATTATCAGTATGTAAGACAGAAGATTTTGAGCAAGGAAATTCAGTTAACTTATGTGTCCACTCATCAACAATGTGTATATATTCTATCCAAAGCATAGGATGGTACAAAGCTTTGAAAATTCAAGACTATGATTGGTTTGCTGGTAATCTTGGAAAATTGAAGACCTCAAGATCACTTGCCTTGAGGGGGAGCTATTGGAACAAGTCCATGGCAAGTCCAAGTTTTCTTATCCAAGTTCAAATCCATCTCTTCACAAGAATTTGCTAAATGCATGCTTTCAAAGTGGTTTTCAAGGACACACAATTAAAGAGTGTCGTAAAAAATAGAACACCTCTAGAAAGAAGCAAAACCAAGAAGCTGCCAAAGAAGATCAGATAGGTTCTAGGGCACAAGCTTGTCCGCCTATCACTGAGGAAGAGAAAGACATTACGGACTTAGAGACAGATGCAGATGGGTTCATGAAAGTTAGATGAAGAATGAAAAGAAACCCTCGGGGCTCCTTTGTGAGGAACACCATGGTGGTGGTACCCCTAAATAACTTGTATTGCAACCTTAAAAAGGAGATCAATAAGTTGGACCTTCGAGGAGAGAATTTGTATGAAGTAGACACCAAGGGTAAATTTTTGGAGACTACCACCAAGGAAGAAGATAACCAAGAGGCAAACCAAGAGGGCTATACCACTAGCAAAGAGGAGGGTCTCATAAATAGCAATTAAGAAAACCGAGATAGTGAGAGCTCCATCATTAGATCAACACTCCTAGAAAAAGTACAAAACTCATTTCGAGAGAAGATGACTCATAAGGGGCAACAACCATTGGAAATGCCATGCAAAAGCCACTTAAAGGGTAAGATTTGTAGACAGGGGCTCTCTTGTTTGAGGAAAAAAGATGAACCCAAGAAGAAAAAAGACAAGGCCCCTCCCCGCAAAGAGGGTAACCATCGATAATGATTATCATATCATTTAATGCCACGGGGTTGACTGACTCCTCAAAAGCGACTATTATCAGACATTGCTTCCTGATAATAGCCTAAACCTGGATTTCATATGTATTCAAGAGATTAAAATCAATGGAGAAGACCTTAAAAAAGGGCTAAAATGCATCTCTTTGACCAATGTCTGGCTTACCACTTCTCACCCCAAGGGGCCAGTGGCACAACTATTGGAATAAACAACTTTTGGTTTAGTAGACTAGTCAACTCCTGTGAGGATCAGAAACATCGTTAGATTGCTGCATCCTTTGGGGTTCCCTTCAAGTTTATTGTGGCCTCCATGTATGCCCCTAATAGCGAGTTGGAGCAGCTTGACACTTGGCTCTCTTTGGAATCATTTTCTCACAACGTGATGCTTTGCGAGGATTTCAACATGGTGGAAGACCCTTCAGTTCGGTGGGACAATAGGGGGCATACCATTGATGGTCAAGCGAAAGACATCTAGGACAAAACCAAGCTCCACCTAGATGTTGTGGAGATTAAAGATATGAATGGCCTCTCTTGGTCGAACCTCCAATCTGACCTATCATCCAAAGTAAACATGTTTTGGAAAGATGTTCCATATCTTGTATGTGTTCGAATCGATTGAATCCTATTGTTAATAGTTTGCATCTCCTTTGTCATAAGTATCAAAGGAGCAGGTTCATAAGTGGTCTCCTATCAATTTTAATAAAAAATTGGCCATACATTTTATTTTGAGTTTTTGACTGCCTCTAGTCTTTGTGATGGGCATGATCGAGTTTTGTTTGATGAAGCACAAAATTCTGAAAATTAGATGGTTGCTATGCAATCAGAGTATGATGCTATTATGAAAAATGGTATTTGGTCTATATGTGACTTGCCTCCTAGCAAAAAGGCAATTAGCACTAATTGGGTATACAAGCTGAAGCATAAGACTAATGGAACAATTGACAAGTATAAAGCTACGCTTGTTGCAAAAGGTTATACTCAAGAAAGAGGCATTGATTTTGATGAGACCTTTGCACCTACATGTCAAATGACTAGTGTTCATAGCATTGTGCACTTGGAGCCAATCATGGTTGGAATGTACATCAGTTCGACATTTTGAAAAATTTTTTGAATGGTCACTTGCATAAAGATGTGTACTTTTCTCAGCTCTATGGTTTTGTGCAAAAACGGCATGAAAACAAAGTGTGCAGGCAGAAAAAGGCATTATATGGCTTGAAGCAAGCACCATGTGCTTGGTATGAAAAGACACATGCCTACTTGATTGCACATGGTTTTGAGAACACTCCAACTAAGAGCACCTTATATGTTAAGCATGCAAATGATGTGCTTCTGATCATTGTCGTCTATGTTGATGACATGCCGCTCACTAGTCCTAATGAGAAGCATATTGCTTATCTTAAGGCTGATTTGCATACCTCATTTGAGATGTCAGATATGGGGAATTTGCATTATCATTTGGGCATTGAGTTTATGGAAGGTGCTTGCGTACTAGCTTTGTGTCAAACAAAATATATTGACACATTATTGCACTGTTTTGGCCTCAAAGATTGCAAACCTATTGTTATTGAGTGTTTGTAGCTCAGAATCCTTATGGTTGATTCGGGTGTTAGTCACTCTTTTGCCACCACCATCTTCATTGAAAGTCAGAGCAGATTGGCGATTACGAGGAACCCTATGTTCCATTCTTGCACTTAGCACAGTGAGGTTCACTATCATTATGTCACGGAGAGGTTCTGTAATAAAGTGACAAGTAGGAGATGATTGAACCACACCCTTGACAGATAGGAGATGGTTGAACTACACCCTAAGAGAGAGGATTAAGAAGTAATCCTCAACCAAGGCTTTTGGGGCAAGTGGTTAGCCTATCACATTCCTATCCAAGAGGTTGTGAGTTCAATTCCTTACATTGGTATCAGAGCCTAGGAAGTAGGCTTGGGAAAGGTGGATTGTCCTAATGGCCTCTAAAAAAGGCGCTTGGGCATCCTCTATATGAAAGGGTACAAAGTAGCGCACGTCACTTTCACAAGTTTGTCCAACAATGATTGAGGTGTATCTCTAAATCCGTAGGTCAGATTGAGACATGTAATATACCGTTGGAAAGCTCTAGGAAGGAACTTTCAAATCTACTGACCTAGCTTGGAAGTGTGAAGTCCTTGGGAAACCTTGGGTGGCACTTGATTGAGGGTTCAAGATACCAAACATGGGTGAGAACAAGGTTCAAGACTAAGGTTGAGAACAAGGGCTCAAGACACCAAGGTTGTGAACAAGAAGGTTCAAGACACCAAGGTTGAGCACAAGGATTCAAGAGACCAACGTTGTGAACAAGGTTCAAGAAAGTGTACGAGGTTGAGGACATCAATTCAAGGGTACCTAGGGAGTTCAAGGGGCTGATCACTGAGGCTAGAGGGATACAAGAGTAGTTCATCGAGGACAATGATTGAGCAAGGGGGGAAGAATGTAATAAAGTGATAGGTAGGAGATGATTGAACCACACCCTTGAAAGATAGGAGATGGTTGAACTACACCCTAAGAGAGAGGATTAGGAAGTAATCCTCAACCATGGCTTTTCGAGCAAGTGCTTAGCCCATCACATTCCTATCCAAGAGGTTGTGAGTTCAATTTCTTACAGGTTCTTTGTTGGAGAGATCAATTTGGCATATGTGTCCACACATGAGAACATTGCAGACCTTTTCACAAAGGCTCTACCTTGGGGAAAGTTTGAATCTTTCTGCAAAGCTTTGAGCTTACTTCCTTTTGCATTGATTCCACATAGCTTGACACTACCTTGAACATGAGGTCGAGCTCCTTGTTCATGGCATCATTCCCAGGGGGGATTTCTTGATATATTTAGGTAGTGATGTGTGTGAACACACAAGGACTATCCGGGCACTCTTTTCCCTCTTCACAATGTTTTTCCCCCATGTTGTATATACACCTATAACCCTAACATGTCATTTATCTTTGTACATTCTCTTTGTAATGCATTCCGTATTGTGTGTTGTGCTCCAACCTTCTTCTTCTTCCTTGTGTTATTAACATGCTTTCACCTACTTCAAACTCTAAAATGTGTATATATGTGTATCTGTATGTTTGTGTTATGTATAAGTGTGTATGCATGTGTATGTGTGTGGATGTGTATTTGTGTGTTTGCGTGTATATGTGTATGCATTTGTGTATATTTATTATAATTTATTATTTTTAATAATATTTTAACATAAATGTTTTTTGTTCATTTTAATAGCTTTGATAGCTAAGTATATTCCTACATCTCTTGGCTTCTACTACTTTCTATACGTCTCACGACAAAGTATCTTCGTACATCTCTACTCATGTATGATGATTCATGACTATTTTCATGCTCATGTATGTGTGTGTATGTGTATGTGTATGTGTATGTATGCATACATGTATGTGTAAGTATATGTATTATTGAAACTATATTTTTTTAAATATAAAACACTTATCATTAATCTTTTTTATTTGTTTCAATGCATTGAAAGGATTATGGTCATTATCCTATGAAAAAGGAAATCTGATTTGCTACATGTTGTGGATATCAACATCTAAGTGAGCATAGATGAGATCACTCCATTTCGAGGCATCATTAGTGCATGTACTTAGTAAGTGATGTGGGATTTCTATCTAGATGAAGACTTTGAGAACTTTTGTTTCATTTAAATTTGATTTGGAAATCAAACTAGAAGTCTAGTTGCTCCTAAAAATCTAACTTACATTTGTGCTATGGTTTATTTCCAACCAACATTTACTTGATTTTTCAATGGAGTGGAGGACTACTTTGTCCTCCAACCACATGATACTTGTGTGGTAACAAAAAATCAATGTCTCCACCCACCCAACTTCTATTGATGACATTTTTACTCAAAACACTAATGCTTCCTCGTAGATTGAGTTAATCTTTCCTTCACTCAATCTCTTAAGACAATTTACTTGGAATGAAATTTTTGTGCACTAGTAGCCAAGAGATTAATGTGAGCAAGTTGTACATGGGATAGGGTGATTTCAAGCTAACTTAATCTATCAAGCCTTAGTTGAAAGTATCAATGCAAAGTCCTATTTCTTAAAAAAACCTATCAAATATTTCTAAGCCAAGAATTCTTTAGCTTGAAATTTTCTAGAATTCAAATAAGAAAATTCTTTGCATTATTTGAAGAATTAATGAAGGTCATGAGAGCTAATTACTTTTTGATCTTCTTACTTACTTGATCTTTAAGTATCTTCTATGGTTATGCTTTTATCCTCCTTGAATTTAAACATTTCCTTTGAAGTTTTGATTGCCTTGAGGACCCGATCTTACTTCAAGATTCATTCCAGGACTAAACGACACTTATCATCACATGGATGAATGTCCCATAATATCTTTGCTAAATCAATATGAGAATAAAATCTGGTGTCCCAAATCACCCTATTCTATACTTATCGTGCAGTCTAAACATATTTCTAAAGAGTACTTTCTCATGTAAACTCTTTAAAAAGATTTGAAGTTTAAAGAATTGCCTCTAACTTAATTTTCTAGGTTTTGATCATTCACATGATCATTTTGTGATCTTGTGCTTTGGTTTGGAAACTTGAAAACCTTTGAATGGAACATATATCATTATTTTTTGAGAGTTTTCAAAAAGATAACCAATTAGAACTCCAAGTTCTTGAGTCTCTCAATTTCAAGTTGTATTGGTTATTCTCGACCAATTTGCAATGACAAGAGCTTTTCCTTTTTGTCCTCAAATTCATTTCTTACTAAAACTTTAAGTAGGTACCCCACGGACTTTACAAGAGTCTCTCTTCTACTAAAGTCTAAGCATCCATTCATGCTTTTGGATTCAACGTTTAAGAAATCCCTTTAAGGATAGACAAACTCTATGTTTTACCTTGCAAATACTTGATTACCATTCTCACGATTGCAAATTACATAGTTGGAATAGCCAAGTCTTTTCACACTTTCTTTTTGATAAGTGGAACTTGGGCATGCTTTATCTTTGTGGTTTACAACCACCTTTAGGTATCCCATATTTTCTAGACTTTAGCATTCCATAAAGTTCTTTTCTAGAAAAATTTACTTCTTGGCTAAATATTGATTTCTTAGAAGATTTTTTTCCTATATCTTACCCATTAGATAGGCTTGACTATTATGTCCTTTTCTCTAGAAATATATACTTGGAAATAATTCCAAGCTTTCATCATTTGATAGCTTCTATCTTTAAAATATCTTTCAAAAGGACATTGTAATTTACTTGTCCTAGCATATTTATGAACTTATTCTTATTTTGGGAAAAGCTCATGGGTCAATGGAGATCCATTTCTAGGAACTTGTTGTATTCCAAAAAGATAATTTCACCTTGAATATCATACGAAAACGGCATGATTCATGACTATAATATTTCATTTAGGGTCTTCTCTTTAGGAACTATCTCATTTCCTTGAGATCATTTTTCTAGGTTCATCTTGAAATTCCAAATCATATAGATGAAATCACAAATTAACTCTCTAATCTTCTAAGAGGAAGGGGTTGTTCAAAGTTTGTAAGTGTCTTGGCACTTTGCATCCTCACTATACATGCAATCATGAAACCTAACATCCATCTATTGAAATTCAATGTTCATTAATGTATTTTAAAATTTAGTCACTTTTCTTCAATTTCCAACATTGCTTTAGATGGAATCAAGTGAGAAATTTCATCTCGAAGTGGCCGTGAAACTTTGGAAAATCTCTTGTGTTATCATCCTACATACAAAAGTATAGGATTTAAGTTTTAAGTTGACTTTATGATTCTTTAAATATTTCCTAAACTTACAGAAAACATAAAATTTTCTAGCTTTGCAAGTAGTTATGTGTTCTTTCCATAACAATATGGCAAAAAAGTCTTTGGAATGTATCTTGGTTTTCTAGTTTATGCTTACTTTTCTAGGCAAGACATCTTTAAACTTGACATTAATTATTTGATACCTATGTATCCTTTACGGAAGGATTCTACTAGTTGCTTGAGTTGTGAAATTGTGGCCACCATTACTTTGCAACTAACTAGTGCTTTTTGTCTTCCCAAGATGTCAAGGTTCATAGTTACCAAGTAAGATAACTACTAGAAAGTTACATTCACTTATTTACTAAGCAATTAATTATACCCTTGTTTCTTGTAAATGCATGTGCATGTATGCAAATGCATATGTTATCATGCATGTTTTTGTGTGCCCAAAACAAACTCAAGAATTTCTCGTGCTTTTCAAGCATGCACTTCATGCATCTATAAGCATGCACTTCATGCATCTATGTTGGGCACAAACATAGTACTCATGCGTCCTTCAAAGCTGTGAACATATTCATGCACTTGCTTGAGTGCATCGAGAAACTTTTCTAACAGTAAGGAAGTGTGTATTGTATATGTAAATCATTCTCTTAGGAGGAGGAATGCACAAATTATTCATTTCCATGAAAGAAGTGGAAACAATGATTAATATATGCAAAGAAGTGCTAGAGGTTTTTTCCAACACATCGATTCTTGCACATTTTGATTTCATTAATTTTTGAAAATTTTGCATGCACACTAGAAAAAATGAAGCCTTATAACATGGTTCAATGATAATTAGGCGCAATCTATATGAAAGAAAAGAGCAAAGCAAGAGTTGAAATCAAACATGAACCTAGAAAATACTTAGCTTGGATAGATATCCATGTCTTTCCTTGATCCTTGGGAAGAACCATTCTCCATGCTCATAAGCTGCAATCTCCTTGCTTCATTCACCGCACATGAAGTGGAAAGGTCGCTTCATTTGAACTTGATGCAAAAAGAAACTTCCCTTGTTGCCTCCCTTGGAAAATTGAAGAGGCTAACACTTGGCTTGGCTTCTATGACATGAATGAAGGGCTCAATGTTTAGCCCATTCTTCCTCTCTTAGTAAGAAAATAGAATATAATGAGAATAATGCTCTTAAGCCTTCAACTTGTGTACACAAAACACTCTACCTCGGGTTCAAAAATGTGTTGAAATTTCTCTCAACTTGACTCAACAAAGACAGATGGAGGGGGCAATGTGGCACGCACACTGAGAATCTTCCAATTCATTTATGAATAATACCACATGGGGCGGAGTTGACCTCAAAGGTGAATACATATAGAAATTTTGACGTGCCTAAGAAGTTCCCGCTTTTTCTAGGTAAACAACCTTACAAGGGTTCCCTTGTAGTGCTTAACTTTATAGGTATTCAATGCGAACATTAATGATAACTAAAAAAGGTTTACATATGAAGTTATAATTTTTGTAGGTCAGATACATAGAGTTATTATTGAATTTGATACTACTTAGCACTCAAATTAGAAAAAGGTTCTATTTTTTGTTTAAAGAGGAAGTTCGAACAAGGCCTAGTCTTCGTAGCTTTATTTAATAAAAAGCAATTATATAGTAAAGGGGCATAACACCCTTGGGATCCACCATATCCAATAGAGTAGGGGTAGGACGGTCCGAAGGCACAACAATTGTAATGTCTAGGAATTGGCAACAAACCTAAGTTCTAGAGACGAGTAGATTATTGAAGTTTTCGTTGCCCTCATGGGCGGTCCACCTACTTTTAATCTTGTTATTTGCAAAGAAGAAAATCTTATGGTGTTTGAAAGGAGGGGAGTTCTTAGAATTATATATTCTTCTCCCCAACATGCCTTGTCATTGAATTTGGCCACACATCTTTCTTTCCTTCTCTTCTTAGAATTATATATTCTTCTCCCCAACATGTCTTGTCATTGAATTTGGCCACACGTCTTTCTTTCCTTATCTTCCAAAGTGCTTCCCCTTGATGACATTTCATAAGGAAGAAGAGCAAATAATCGCTTCTCCAAGTAATGCTTGCTTGTAGTTGATTTGACTTTGTAACCTCAAATTCCTCATAAGAGTCTTTGAGACCAACTATTTCCTAGGGCATGAGAAGAAGAGGTGACCAATGTCCTCTCTAGCATAGTTGGATCACTTACACCACTGAGGGGCCCCATAGATTTTATTGTATTACTTTAACTTTTTCAAAGTCCACTCAATTTTCTTTAGAGGCCATCGCTTCAAGCATTCGAGTCATAGGGACTTTGTCACCCTTAACCTACATGTTTTCTTGATCTTGTATTTTCCTTAGTGATTTTTGTTTTAACGAGCAGTCTTTGATTTTGTGGCTTTGGGCCCATAGTAGAAGCATGCATTTGAAAAGTTCTTGTGAAGTATATCTTGTTCAAGAGGATTTTCTTCACCGAAGTCTATGTTGATTTTGAGGGGTAGATCTACGTTAAGATATGCTTCTACACAGATTTATAGATTTATAGGTGCCATCTTGTGTTGAATGAGTACACGGATCCTTCATAGATGAAGCCATCGAGATCTTCTCGAGAAGCCAATTATTGAAGCTCCCCCCTCGAACATTGTGAAATCCTCACGTGATGAACAAGAACGATTTTTCTTTGTATGAAATTTTGCTTTCAAAGGTTGCTCTAGCCTTCTTGCATTCACTTTATCCATTCATTCCATGTCTCAATATCCTCCTTGAACCATTTTCTTCACTTCCCCTTTGAAAAGATTGTCCAAGCACACATATGTCTCGTGCAACCATGCTATTCTTATGTTCTTCCCATCGTGTCTTTCGTGCACCCTACATCACGAGCTACTCCTACACACCACTGCAGAAACGTTTTCTTGAATAACCCTCGTGCTCAAATCTAGTTGAAGAGAGAACCTTCCCTACATGGGCTCCTCCCCCCACCCTCTACCTGGTCAAACAAAAACCCATATTTCCAACCGAATATCCTCTCTCTTTCCCTCCAATGACTTTCTCACCACACCTCCCTCACATGTTCTCGCTACTCAGCCGTGTCTCTTTCTTCCCGTATGCACATATAAGAAAAAGACACACACACACACATGCATGATTCACACACATACACTACATAGTACTTAATGAAATTCCCACACTCAGACACAAAATACCTCACACACATGAACACCATCACCAAACACTCCAACAAAAAACACACGGTATAGAAACACAAAAGGTTTTGACAAAAAGAGCACTCCCTACACATTATTGTGCAGTTGCCCCTCAAGCTCATCACACTACTGCTCATCACACACTGCCCATGAAGACCCTATTAGCTCCCACTCTTTGGATCTTTACGCCCAACAATTATGAGGCCCCCTTTCTTCACGAAACCCATCGATTGCCCCTCTCACATAGAATAAGGGTCTAAAATTGACAGGTGTTTTGCTTGTCATTGGCAATTTTACGTATCAAAACAGGTTGGAGTTTATTTTGACTGTCAGGAGAAAAATTCATTTTCTATAGTAGTAAGTAGTATGTAAATGTACAATAAAGATAATAAGGTATAACCATTAAAGTAGTCCTCTGGTTCTTGAAAAACGTATAACCAATAAAGAACCCGAGGGCCGATTCCCGAATAGGACCCATTTGCTCATTAATGAGTCTACTACAACTACTTCCACTTTGCTTATTGGTTAGAATCTCTTCGCTCATTTTTTTAATATAGCAAAATTGATTTGGATTTGTATCTATAATGTGTGATTGGACATGACTCGATAGAAAGATAAAGACCACTTTCTGTGTGTTTATAATTTCATCTTGAGTTTGACTTCATAGCAAGATGAAAATATGATGGCGAAATGAGACTTTATCATAGGCATGAATTTGAGGATGAATTTTGGATTCGTTCATATTCATATTTGTATATGTTTATCATAGATATGAGTTTAATCTCATTTTTAGTTGCCTTTCATTTTCAAAGATTGTCTTTCATTTGACAAGTGCAAATTGTAAGAAAAACTATCATATGACTATATGCACACGTACACATAAACATTCATGCAAACACATATTCCAACAGACATAAAAACATAATACGAAACACTTAAAATCATGTACAGACACACACTAACAAACACATATATACATCATGAAACGCATATAACATCGAATATATACAAACATGGCACAAATATCCTTACACATGGCACACTTTCATTCTATACACCCACATCATGAAACAACACAAAAAGCACAAGATGCACACACTAAAAAACAGAATGCACTACGCACAAACAGAATCAAACAAATACATTCCATTCACATGGTCATATACACAACAAACGAGCACAAACTCAATGTTCCTTTCACGCATACATACATAATATACACATGTATGAACACATAATAACAAGCATGCAATGTTCTTGCA